>CAIGRN010188504.1:0-29531 GCA_903798345.1 Fraxinus anomala
ATAATACAGAAAAGTGAGATAAAATCTTAAAAACTAAGAGATATCACCAATACGAGCAACAACAATACTCGATTTGGTTACAAGAAAATACTGAACTAAGATTTCCATGATTAGTTCTAAGAACATACGATCCAAACAGAAGAATTGTAAAATATAACCCCCAAACAACCTAACAACTAAAAGGTAAGGGACATATTTTGCAAATATAGAAAGAAATGGTAAAATAGTATTTTTAATATAGATTATTTTTATATTATTAAAACTCCTATGAAAATCTGGCATAGCATGACTTGCAGAAATAATGCACTTTTTTGGGTGAAAATGGGAACCAGACGGGGGTTAATTAAAATTATAACTCTCGTAATAATTACGCTCATAATCCCTACCCCACCCAAATCTTTAAAAAGCCCACAAATTAGAACAAGGTATTTGATTTGAAGAATCTAACATGGGTTTGTAACAATATTATGTTTTGGTGGACAAAAACATCAATGGATTCTGAAGCCATTATCACCTTTACATAAGTATCTGTATCTATATCTATATCTATCTAGAGAGAGAGATTTTCAAAGTGAGAACAGAATCGAAGTTTGAACGAGTGCACCACCCACCATATGATAATGACTGTGATTCGTGTTCATTGATTAATGACAATATATTCCGTTCCAAACCCGTTCATACGTCCAAATATATAGGAGAATTTAATCAACGTTTGGAGTCTGGAATTTGCCAAAAACTTGAAAATCAAGATCAGTAAATGCAACGCAATTTGTATTTTCGTATTGTAATTCTTGACATTTTGATAGGTGCAACATTGTCTTCAAAGTGTAACCAAATCATCAACGGAGCTACCATTTCAATTCTTATATCCACCTTGAAGAAATCAAATTCCCCTTCTTGTGTTGCCAAAGACTCCAAGACAGCGTTTCAGGGTTACATCTTTATTTGTATAAAATGCATGTTTGTTATTTTATTTTATTTTATTTTTGAATTTGTGTCACTTTTTGAATGTATGTCACTTTTTTAAATTTTTGTCATTTTTTAGTGTTTCTCACTTTTTTAGTGTCACTTTTTAAAGAATTTGTGCCACTTTTTTTAAATGTTTGTCATTTTTTTTTCTTTATTTTCAATCATTTTTTTAAATTTCTGTCACTATTTTCAATTTTTGTCACTTTCCTGAAGATCGTTACAATTTATATAAAAATTCTTAACAAAAAAATAGTTATTAATTATTCAAAGAGAAAATTACCATCATACTAATCTTGTCACTTTTAAAAAAAAAAAAAAATTGTAACTTTTTTAGTGTTCTTATTTTTTTGAATTTCTGTTACTTTTTGAATTCCTGTCACTTTTCTGAATTTCTGTCACTTTTTTTAATTTGTAGAATTTATCTTTTTCGAGTGTCTATTACTTTTTTGAATTTCTGTCACTTTTATGAGTGTCACTTTTTTGGATGTGTAGAATTTAACTTTTTTGAATGGTTGTCCCTTCTTTTAGTTTTCCTGTCACATTTTTAAATTTATATCACTTTTTTAAGTATTTGTCACTTTTTTTTTTAATTTTTTNTTTTTTTGAATTTGTGTCACTTTTTTTAAGTTTGTATCTCTTTTTAAGTATTTGTCACTTTTTTTTTTAATTTTTTTTTAAAAATTTTTGTCGCTTTCTTGAAAATTGCTGCTATTTCTAAATCACTATAAAAATTCTTAACAAAGTTAAATAGATACTAATTATTTAGATAGTAAATCACCATCATACTACTTCTATCATTTTTTTGAAAAAATTTCTGTGTCTTTTTTAAGTGTTCATTACCTTTTTTTTATGTCGCTTTTTTTTTTGTCAAGTTTTTGAGTGTATATTCTTTTTTTTTCGAATTTCCGTCATTTTACTATTTATATAATTAGTCTTTGTCATTTTTTAAAATAAGGTTTAAGTTCATATTTAAACTTTCACACACACACACACACACACACACACGTGTATGCATCTATTTAATTAATCCAAAAAAAAATCACTTTTTAATTTATCAAAAGAAATCAAATAAGATAGATTCCGATCTTAAAAAAAGTGACAGAATTTTACTTTTCTCATTCTCATATTTATATTTATATTTTTACAAATATCTTGCACGCATCACTTGAATTGATTCGAAGTTAATTTTTTATATATACAAATTCAATTCAATTTTGCAAATCTGAATTACAATATATAATAACTCAAAAAAATTTAAGTAGAATGAAATATGAACTATTATCAATTCAAACGAGTACACATTATAAAAATTAAAGTCTATCGATAGATGTGGGTTTTTTTCTTGTTTTCTTTTTTTTTGTTTTTGGGTAGATGGTGTGTCGGATGGTAGGATGGAGGGTGGGATAATTGGTAAAAAAGATAAAAGCTGACATTTGTTGGAAAATAGACCGTATTTTTTATTTCAAGACAACTTTTAGCATGATTTTTCTAAATGTTCCCAAATTTATGGGTATTTATGTAATTATCCCACGAAAAAGAATTACACTTGCAATCTGTTACACCCGGCTTACTTATAATTAAAATCAAGAAATTATTTAAATAGTTGATGAAACAACCAAACTGTTTGTTGTTGAAAATAGAAATGGTTGTCAATACAAACCTTTTACGACTAGTTATTTACTTGCTGGAACAATATATTTAGCGATCAAACATATTTTTAGTTGTTGAATACATTCTCCAATACCTCTTTGCCAGCCAAAGAACAACCAACGAATTTTGGCGTTGAATATTATGTTCTACGACCATTTATGTATAATATTATTTTATTGATAGAATGTGCGGTTGAAATGAAGAAAGAAAAAAATTGAGAATGAAAATGAGAAATAAATGGATCTCAAACAAGGGCTAAATGTGAATAGATGGCATAACAGACTTCCCACTGCCGTCAATCACATTGCCACTTGTAGAGCTGGCTTGCTAGGCAAGCTTAGGAGCTCAAAATGCGAGGCAACTTGCATCGCTCACAAGCTAAAACGTGCGAGCCAGTGGAAGATTCCTCCTGTTTGACACCATTAATATTTGAGTTAAACAATTATAGGTGGATTTACCAATATATACATAGAAGGAAAGAAAATACTATTTACATCCAAATTACACAAATCACATCTTCACATTTCATTGCCATGGACTGGAATTTCCAAAACTATGATTACACTCGCTCGATTGTTTGGTTGTATGCCCATATAATATAGTTTTGTTGATTTAAAAAAGAACAATATTCTTTTAATAAATTTTTTTTATTGCATTTATTTATTATTAAGCATATGAATTAAAGTATCTATGATTACTTGTGATAATATATGTTGGGTATTTGCGTTGAGAAGTACAATATGACACAATTGATTTTGAATCATAAATAATTTGTTCACTACCAATGTATAAAGGGTTAGCACCTTATACCGGAAGGTTGTAGTGTTGTCTAATTCACTATTTGCGTTTATGATTTATCTTTATTATAGAAATAGTTAAAGGTGACACTAGTAGACTTGGAGTGTATTGAATGGACCACGTGTTGAGTTTAATTCTATAGCAAGATTAAATTCTACTTGACTGTTGTGTATTTCATTTAAATCCCTTGACAGAATTATGTATATCTTTTCGTGATTTTAATGGTTCTTTGATTCATCAATTGGTGAGATCAATTTGATTTGTCAAATATTGGATGAATTGGAAACTTGAGAATGAACGAAGTAGAGAACTTGAATTTTGTGTCGGGAATCGTCGCCCTAAAAATGGGTAGAGTGATTATTTAATTATTTTCTGTTGAACGGTTAAAATTTGAGTTCAATGTTTAGCGACGGCTAAATTTCAATATCTTTGATTTATTTATAGAACCGTTGAGGAAAATAGTACTTAAATTAGTGAGAACAATTAGATGGGCAAAACGATCATTTATGCTCGTACCTAATTATCGAATCTCAGATGGGGATAAAATTCATATATGGCTGGTAAGGGGAAAGTATTACAAATTTATTGACTTCTGTGATCTTATAAGAAGAAACAAAGACTAATAATTAGATTGGGTGGTCTAGAGTCGACTAGACAAGATCTAGTTATTGGAGCTTGGATAATATATGTCCGATTAGGTCCATGTGGTAGCTTTATAAAGTAATTAAACTATTCTATCTCTATAAATAGAGACTAGATAGAACCTAAAATTTCAACAACAACAATAATACATAATTCCATAGTGTTCAAATTTGAAGAGAGAAAAAAAGCTAGAAAAATCAAATTTTCTTATTGTCTAATCCAATAATTAGTTTTTTGATTTAATTAAAATAAGGTGTCTACCCACTGGTGTAGTTTTGATTTTGAAGAATACCATAAAGATTTGGAGGTTTGAAGCATCAATTTCTTGCAATTAAAAGCCGGAAGCTCATGATTCAAAAAGTTAGAAGTTCGTGATTCAGAATTAATTTAAAAATTAATCATCGAATTTAGGTAAAAAAAATCGAACCATTTATTCTTGATATAACATACATGTGAATATCTAGACGATCTTGTTTATTGAATTAAAAAAATATTTAATTTTTGGATAATTCCTCTTCCGCATTCCAACATCAAGTCCTCCACGGAAATTTCCAAACCAATGGTTAGATCCACTCAGTTTTGGTTACATAAGACCCTTCTTCATGGTTGATAAATTTTAGAATTCTCAAGTATATGCATAGCCCTAAAAGATAGCACTAACAACAGAATATAGAAGGCACTTTCAATTTGCAATTCCCTGATGTCTTCACGTGAACTAATCCAAATGGTAATGGGAAAATAAAGTAACATTTACCGAAAGAAAATATTCTGGTCATTGAAACAATTTGGTCGCATTAGAGTAATCACGTGGGAGCAAAATCAGTCAAGGAAAAATAGTTTAAGCAATATGTTGAAAATTATGGGTTGTGGGTCGTACGCGTGGGGTGACCCGACATGCAAGATACAAAAAAGGTTGGATGGAGTGATTTGAACTTGGAATTCAAACCTACAACTCCCTATAACATTTTTTTTAACTCCCCACATAACCTCTAAACATGGTCTAGAACACGAGAGAAAAATGATAGCAAGAAAAAGGTGTAAAATTCAAATGTGAAAATGCACCAAAATTGGAAAGAGCCTAAAATCAATGTTTTTGTATGAAAACTCATAATATTAGACACTAAGATTGTGGATAATAATTCTCTTCCATTGTGATCAGGATTGTGACTATTGGAGTGCTAAAGTATAAAGAATTCGAATATGAAATCGCAATGTGATTCAACCACACAAAAATCTTGAAATTCATCATTTCAAGTAATAATTCTTGAACCAGATTTATATTAAAGCATGCTGCAATTTCTTTCACACTAGATAACAATTCAATTAAACAATATAAAAACGAGTAATAGAAGAGAGATGACTAAAACTGTTATTGAAGTTACCAACATTCTTTCTCATCTTCATCTTTGAAGCCAACAATATACGAAAACACACAAGCATGCACAAGAATTAAAACATGCACTGCATCATTTAAAGCATAAGGTCTAGCACAAATTAAATTTAAAAAATGAAGATAATTTGACGCAGCGCAAAACAAGGAATTCAAGCGAAAACCTCAAGAACGCAAATTTTGGAATCCACTAAATTATAAAAAATTAAACTCACGAAATTTTATTAATGAAATGTAATAAAAAAACAACGAGACAACCCTCTATTTATAAGGATATATATAAAAATCTAGTTTAATACAACTAAAATTAATGAAAATCTAATTTAAACAAACTAAAATTCAAAAAAGAATTTGAAATAAACTAAATGACAGAAACAGCGCTAAAACTTTAAAAATTAGTTTTCGAGTCCTAAATGAACTCGGATAGCCGAAATCCATCATACGATGAATATTTCTCGTATCTTCGTCCTCTTTTCGAAATACTATTATGAGCCCAAATTGAAATTCGAATGTTCTCTCTACAAGTTTTTTCCCTATTTTGATCCAATTTTTTAACAATATGTTCTACATCATTCTCTTCCACCTCCAAAGAACTTCACCCCGAGTTATAATTTGGATATAAAAGCTCATCATCTTTATGGAACTCAAACAAATCTGTCACATTGAACGTTCAAGAAATGCCCATAGAAATTGGTAAATCAATAATGTAAGTATTGTTGTTAATCCTCTTAAGCACTTTGAAAGGCTCATACTTAGTTTCAACTTGTTGTAAATACTAACTGAAAATCTCTTTTGTCTCAAAAACACCATCACTGAATCTCCTTCCTAAACTTGTTTATCCCGACAATGTGAATCTGTCGCTACCTTATACTTTGCATTAGTTTTCTCTAATTTCTATTTTATTTCATCACAGACTGCAGCACCTCTTCTGCCAGATGTTCAACAGCAACACTCTTATTATTGCCCTTATGCAAATTTACCAAATCCACAACATGGTAAGGAACCTCTGTATACACAGCAAACGGGGACTTGCTTGTAGCACTTTGAGCTGCTCTGTTGTATGCAAACTCGACCTAAGGTAATGCAAGATCACAATTGAACCATATTTCCAAGGGTTCGGTTAATGACTTCGGTCTGTCCATCAGTTTGGGGATGGACAATGCTATTTCGATTCAAACTCATCCCAAACAACTTTCATAATGTAATCTAAAAGTGTCCCACAAACTTTGTATCCCGATCTGATGTGATAGACTTAAGAACTCCATGCAATTCAACAACTTCCTTGAAAAATAGTTGGCAATATGCGATGCATCTGAGGTCTTCCGGCAAGCTATAAAGTGAGCCATCTTGGAAAACTTGTCAACCACTACAAAAAATAATCTACTCCAGGTTGAGTACGAGGTAATCTCAGAACGAAATCTATAGCAAGATCTTGCCATATGCCTTGAGGGACTAGAAGCGACATCTACAACTCGATATTTGACACCAGAAAAGTATTAACATTTTCTGACTATAACTCCAACATCTCGCAACTGTAGCCAATAGTACCTAGCTTCCAAACTAGCTATTGTCTTGTCAAGCCCCAAGTGTCCACTTAGACCTCCACCATTCAGATCTCGAATCAACTTTTCACGTGGAGATTAAAAGGGAATACAAAGTTGGTTGCCTTTGAACAAATATCTATTACTAATATAAAAATATGTCATTGCTTCACGATTCACACACTTGCTCCAAATCTCCTTAAAGTTAAGATTATCTGCATATAGTTCCTTCAAGCACTCAAATTCAACAATTTTATATGTCAGTGTGACTAGCAACAAGGCTCTCCGGCTAAAAGCATTAGCAACTCTATTCGAACTCTTAGATTTATGTTTAATCATAAAAGGAAATTCACCCACCGAGCATGCATTCTGCTGATATGTTTTTGTTTATGAATAAACTTCAGGGCTTGGTGATCAGTGAATAACATAAACTCATTCTGTATGAGGTAGTGTTCATATTGCTTCAAAGCCATCACCATTGCATAGAACTCTTACTCATAAGTACTCTACCTTTGTCTAACATCACTCAACTTTTCTGAAAATAAAGCCACACATCTCATCTCTTGGGAAAGGATAGCCCCAACACCCACACCACTAGCATCACACTCCACTTCAAAGATCTTCTCGGAACTTGGCTAGGCTAGTACTTGAGCTATGCACAACTTTTCCTTGATGAAGGCAAAACTCTTATCTTACTCTTCTTCCCAACTAAATCTCTCATTCTTTAAACATTTTGTGTGTTGTGCCATTATAGTGCTAAAATTCCTGATAAATTGCCTATAAAAAGTTGTCAAAACATGGAAACTTCTTACTTCAAAAACTGATTTTGGTGTTGACCATTCTCGAATTGCTCTTGTCTTCTCTTCATCTACCTGTAGAACCTCTTCACCGACCACAAATCCTACGAACAATAGCTTAGGTGTATAGAAAGTGCACTTCTTCAGGTTAATGTAAAGTCGATTCTCCTTCATAACATCTAGAACTTGCCTCAATTAAACCAAGTTATCTTCTTTGGACTTGCTGTAAATGAGTATGTCATCAAAATAAATTACAACAAAATACCCAATGAATTGACGAAAAACCTAGTTCATCAATCTCATGAAGGTACTCGGGACATTTGAAAGTTTGAATGGCATCACCACCATTCGTAAAGTTCATCCTTACTCTTGAAGGCAGTCTTCCATTCCTTCCTAGGTTTAATGTAGATCTGGTGATAGCCATTGCGAAGGTCTAAAACCTATGGAATGGGAAACATGTACTACACTGTGATCTTGTTGATGGCCTGAAAGGCAACACACATGCTCTACTTTCCATCCTTCTTTGGTACTAAGAGAACAAGTACTGCACACTGACTCATACTCTCCCTTTCCTCAACAGATCCCTCAGTATCTCATTTTCCTTTGGACTCATTCGATAATGAGGTAAATTTGGAAGACTAGCCCAGGTACCAATTCAATCTAGTGTTGAATATTCCTCATAGGAGGTAACTTATTCGACAATTCATCGAAAACCAAATCTTCAAATTCTGCCAATATTTCGTGAACTTCAAATGGAACATCTTTATTTTCCTTATTTGCTGTAAAAAGCCCATTAACCACAATTGGATAAAAACAATCAGATTGCCTTACAGAATATGCATTGTCCTTTTCATCACTTGTAAGGGTTAGGAAACTCTTAGTTCGTTGTTGAGTGAAATTTTCCTTTTGCTAGAAGAACCATAGCGATCTTATGATTGCCTCATAATAGTACCAAACACCCATGAATCCACATCAAACTTCCATGGGCGACACAACAGAATATGGCAAGCATCCATATATATGACATCACATGCAATTTCATCCTTATAATGCTTATCAATGGAAACGGGTATTTTGCAAGTCTCAACGACCCGAACAGAGGGACCTTTCTTCACCCAACCAAGGAAATAAGGATTAGGATGGTTCTTAGTTGGTAATTTCAACAAATTCACCAACCTCTGCAAAGATCTCACAGCTTTCGTCTTCCACAATAATTTCTCACACCTTATTTTTTATAGAACAAAGCGATCGAAAAATGCAGTGACGTTGTCCTTCCTCCTTAGGTATACTTGGCTATCCTCTGATTTTCGAATTCTAGCAAATTATTCCGCTCTGCCAACCACATAAATTTGTTGGTATAGTTGCATCCTAGGTACATTCGATACAATATATGTTCGAAATTTGCAAGTAAAAACTGACTCATCATATACAGTTTCATCTTTCTCCAAGACATAATCTAACTCTTTCCCTATCTCCTCCGAGTATTCTGTAATTGATCCCACCATACTGTTGCTGTCGGTTTCAAATGGAACTCCACCATGTTAACCATCTTGTTCTCTGACACATACATAATTTTGAAAAATCGTTCAGCCTTCATCAACCAATCCAAAAAGTTATCGATTTTCAGGTTACCAAAGAACGAGAGAATATCTACTTTAATCCAATAATCATCAAAGGTGTTTCGATTTTGATGATTACGTGACAGCGCTTTGAACTTCTCATTTGACTCTGATTTGCTTTCTTCTACTGCTCGTCTCATATTATTTCCTCCCTGAACTAGAGGCTCAGTGTGCCTGTTGTTCATTTTGCCCATTATTTCCAATGCTCCGCATAAACAATTGACGAATCTTTAGGATCTGAGTAGTAAGATCGTCAATCCGTCAGTTTGTTGTGTCCAAATCTGCCATCGTAACTAGTACATAACCTATGTTTATGAATCAAAGATATAGAGACGAGAAAGTCGGCTTTGATACCACTTGACGCATCGCGAAACAATGAATTCAAGCGAAACCCTCAAGAATACGAATTTTGGAATCTACCAAATTATAAAAAATTAAACTCACAAAATTTTATTAATGAAAGGTAATTGAAAAAACAACGAGATAATCCTTTATTTATAAGGGTTCACATGAAAACCTAGTTTATTAGGATTAAAATTAATGAAAACCTAACTTAAAAAAACTAAAATTCAAAAAAGAATTCGAAATAAACTAAATGACAAAAATAGCGCTAAAATATTAAATATTAGTTTTCGAATCCTAAATGAACTCGGATGGCCGAAATCTATCGTACGTCATAGCGTAAAAGTATTACTCATATCGTCGTCCTCTTTCTGTAATACTATTATGAGCCCGAACTGAAATTTAAATGTTCTTTTTGCACTATTACCTTGTATTCATTTTGATCAAATTCTTCAACAATATGTTCTACATCATAATTAAGATGATTATTAAATTCTGCCAAATGCAGTTTTTTCAGCGATAGGATAAACAAAGGACCATTGATTCTACTTCTTTCTAAGTTTTAGCCATTTTACGATTTCTTGAAATTGAATAAATAATTCCTGGAAAAAACAAATGGCATGCTCAAATTTTATGCCTTACAATTATATTAGATAATCACTAATGGGTGAGCAGAATATTGTGGATATGGTGTTCCTAACAACGACAGACCAAACAAGAACTTGATGAGTGGAATTTCTTGACAAAAGATGGACGGGTTCATCTCCGAGTGAAGAATATGAAAGGAAAGATGCAATGACTTGGACTTCTCACTGCTTGTTCATTAAAATACACAAGACTTGTATTTTTATAGATGGTGAAAATTAATCATGAATTAAACTTCTTTGCCGGAAAGAAGTTGACACCCTCGTTCACCTATACTCACATGGAAGTGGGGTCCATGTGGGACCCATGTGAATAAAAAAGGCCAAAAGAATCCTCCCCTCCCCCTATGTGAATCCTCCCTGATAGCATAACAGAATTGATCACGAATTAAATAAATTATGTTCATATATCCTAAAGAGATGTTAATCGTGGTATGTAATTTGTAATTTCAAAGGTAGTGTGTCACTCTCAAAGATAAGGATTTAACCTCATCAAATGCAGGAAATCAAATGACATCAAAGATTTTATCTTGTTCAAATCCGATTCTATGAACCATATATTGATATGGGATGTCGAAAAAAGTTGGAAGGATTGCTAATCGGATAGTAACCGAAATTCTAAAAATAATAAATTAAATTAAATTAAACATGTATGTGTTTATAACGTTACCTTTATAGCGTACTTTACACTTTTCTTGATCAACATAACATCGAACTTTCAAGTCTTTCTTCGAAGTTCTTTCAAGAACTCCAAGAACATTACAATTTTTTTGTCTATATTTTTCTTGCGTGAACACTAATGAAATAGAGAATTTAATATAGAGTTAAGTCATTTGTACATCAAGAGTGTACATCACTTTTGACACATCCAAGTTATGATTTGATTGGTGAAAACACTATTTATTTTTTTAAACTATCTAATAGCGTGTTGCCACGTAACACAATGTAAAAAGTGATATACATGTAGCATGATTCTTTAATATAAAGATAAATTGAATTTAAAAAGGAAAAATTCATTTTCTGCTTCCTTAGTTTTCTTTTATTACAAACCTTCCGATCAATATGGATGTGATTCATTGCATTATTTTTCTAATTGCATTATTTTTCTAATTCCGATGATTCATTGATTTTAGATATTTAATGTATAATTCTTGTTAACATATAATTTTTACTATTTAATCCTAGACCTTATTTTGAAGCCATCGAAGGGACCTAATTGGACAAAATTGATTTAAACTCGCTAATTAATTAATTCTTATACCAATCAATTCTTGACCGTCTAAGACTAATTAATCGAGACCGACTCTTAAATCGATTGAAATTATCGAAGCTTATTTTATTTAATAATTAATTGCTCTTGACTTGTCATTTTAATAGTTCACCCCCGTCGATAGTTAAGTAATTATGAGTGACTCGTTTCATCAATAAATAATTCCACAAGTCCCATTTTTTACTTCGCAATTTGTTTTGATTGTATCACAATTAAAAGGTCAAGAATCTCATTGTTAAACTACTAAGCTCATATTAAATTGATCGTCAGAACAACAATTATGGTAACGACTGTTTCAATAAATTAGGTGGCGAATTTCATATTATGAAAAAATGTTCGTTAATAAGTTCATTCCAATTCAACGAAATATGTATCTTAATAATAATTAACATTCATAATCCATCCAGAATTCAAAATTTTGTTCAACTATCAATATCATTTAAATATGTATAGTCATCACAACAAATTAAATGTCACATGGTTTTTTCCAATACATGCAACACGTACTATTATCTTTATTACCAAAGTTTGGATAAACTTTGATAAAGATGATACGGCCTTATCAAAATAAAGCGTTCGGCTTTATTTATTGGTCGTGGACAATTACTTTTGATCACTTTTACTGGTGGGCTGGGTGATGGTATGATTACAATGTTTAAGGGTACACTTAGAGCTTTTAAAGTTGTTAGGAAAAATGGCATTTACATTACGTAACTATCGCTTGCATTGGCACTAATCATACACAGAAGTGGCAAAATATGTTAGCTCATGTTAGTGTTAAAGGACTTAAGTTCATTAACGATAATGGTGTATTTAGTAAGGATAAGGTGTTTGACATGCCATTTTCTGATTATTGTGTGATAGGCAAATATTGTAGAATGTCATTTTCATCTAACACGCACAAGACATCTATAGTGTTAGAATACATTCATATTGATCTATGGGGCTTGCGAGCAATCCCACTTTTGTTGGTAACAAATATTTGTTGTCTATTGTTGATGATTTCTCCGAACGTATGTGGGTTTATTTGTTAAAAGATAAATCTAAAACTTTTACAAAATATAAAAATTAGAAAGTTAATATGGAGAACCAGATAGGTAAAAAGGTGAAATATTTGACAACTGATAATGGTCTTGAATTCTACAAATCTGATTTCGATAATTCACATAATGATTGTGGTATCACTAGACATAAGATTATGCCTTACACTCCTCGACGGAATGTGATTGTTGAAAGGATGAATCGTACTTTGCTTGATAAAGTTAAATGTATAGTGTTGAATTCTGGTATGCCTAAATTTTTATAGGGTGAAGCTATTATGACTGCATGCTATCGGACTAATATAACTCCTTCCGCTACTTCAAATGGTTATACCCCTTATGAAAAGTAGCATGATAGATGTACTGATTATTCATGCTTAGAAATTTTGGTTGTACTATTTTTTTTATCAGATTGAGGAAAATGTTGAACCTAGAACTAGAAAATGTGTATTTCTAGGCTACCCTAAGAGAATAAATGATTATAGGTTGTAGGATAAAAGCCAAAAGGTTGTGAAAATAATCATTAGTAGGAATATCACCTTTAATAAGTTAGGAATTCCATGTTTAGAGAGTGAAAAACATCAAGAGATCATTAGAGATGAGTCTTCAGTTGAGTTGGAGAGAGTGAGCATCCCCATCATCATCACCTTGAGTGAGGTGGAGAATAATTCACAACAAAATCAGCAAGACATTGAATTAGAAAGAAAAGAGAATGTGATTGAGGAACATCCTATTGACCATGACCCACTAGTTGCGTAGTTAGCAAGAGATAGAAAGAGAAGACAACATAGGTATCCCCAAAAGGATGTCCGACTACACCATAACCTATACTAACTATCAGGAACTTGTTGATAAGGAACCAAATACATATCAATAGGCTATGAAGAGTGAAAAATGTAAGGGATGGATAAGTCCTATTAGATACAAGATGAGTTCTCTCGAGAAGAATCAAACTTAGGAATTAATGCCTAAACCTAATGATAAATCCATTGTAGGATGAAACTAGGTTTACAAGGTGAATGTAGGAACCACTAAGAGTAAGCATGTGAGATATAAAGCTACATTGGTAGCCAAGTGATAGACACAAAAGGAATGGGTAGATTATAATGAGATTTTCTTGCATGTTGTTAAATATACCACTATTAGAGTCATATTTACTTTTGTTGCTCATTATGACTAGGAACTTAAATAATTTGATGTGAAAATTACTTTTTTACATGGTGATCTTGATGAGAAATTTTTTATTTATCAACCCAAAGGTTTTGAAGATAAAAATAAACTTGATCATGTGTGTTTTCTTAAAAAAAAATCTCTATATGCTTCAAAATTGTCTCCTAGACAATGGTGTAAGAAGTTTGATTCATATGTCCTTACATTGGTTTCAAGAAGAGTGAGTTTGATCATTGCTTGTATTACTAGCACCACAACACAAATGATTGTATGTATTTGCTATTTTACGTGGATGACATATTATTGATTGGTTCTGACATGAAAGAGTAAATAGGATTAAAAGCGAATTAAGCAAAAGAATTTGATATGAAAGACCTTGGGTATGCTAAAAGAATTCTTGGCATGAAAATTGATAGAGATAGGTCTAATTCTTGCTTATTTGTGCATGAACCTTCATATGTGCTTAAGGTATTAAAGAAGTGTGGTATGATTATTCGTAAACCTGCTTATGTGCCTCTTGGTTATCATTTTATTTTGTCTAAAGAACAATCACTTGCGAATGAAGAAAAAATGACATATATGAGTAACATTCCTTATTCAGATATGATTGGTTCTGTGATGTATTTGATGGTGTATACTAAGCCAGATTTGGTCTTTATTGTTGGTATGTTGAGTAGGTATATATCTAATCTTGGTCCCACTCATTGAAAAGTCTTGAAGCGGTTGCTTAGGTCTTTGAAGGGTACTTGTAACGAAGAGTTTGTCTGTAAAGTAGTTTCCAATGTCGTGAAGTTTAAGGGTTGTACTAATGCTGATTGTGATGGAGATACACATAATAGGAAATTGACTTCTTCTTATTTGTTTACTTTGTGTGATTCATGTTTTAGTTGAAAATCTCAACTCCAATATATTATTGCTCATTCCACTACTGAATTTGGATATATAGGTTCCATCGAAGCTTTTAAAGAAGCTTTGTGGTTTAAAGTTCTACTCAGTGAACTTGGTGCATTAAATGATAATGCAAATGTATATTTTGATAGTTAATCTGCTATTTATTTATGTAAAAATCCTATTTTTCATGAACGCGCTAAACATATAGATGTTTGGTTGCATTTTATTAGAATTGTTGTATCTCAAGATTTGATTAAATTAGAGAAATTACATCCAGACTATAACCCTGCTGATATGAGCATGAAAGTTGGACTATTGGTGTTATCAATCTCTCAATCAACATGGTCTTTCACTCCAAGATGAAGCACATTTTAATTGATAATCATTTGAATGGGAATCACATGGGTCGTAGTTCATTTGCTCGACATATCATTCCACACGGTTCTAGTTGTTTAGATTAGGATTATAATTTCAATTTTGTAATTAAAATTAAATATGTTGTTCATGCTTGTATATGGCTCTAATTTGTTAGTTTAGGATAGATTTAAATGTTTGTCAGAATTTCACTCTTAGTCCTTGTCGTTGAAGCTATTCGGAATTTGTATATAAATTCATGTAATGTATGAATGAAATGAATAACTATTCCTCATCATTGTAGACTTAACGTAACTTGTTACTACATCTTATATACAAAGAGTGTGTTATAAATTTCTCAAAATAAACATACCCTTGAAGTGATACCTATTCATATACAAATATGATTGTAGTTTTGAAGTTTCACGATACAATAAAAGTAAAAAAGAAAAAAAAATCAAGAATAATTAATTTCACTAACTATCGTCGTTTCAAATTGGTTATTAAAGCAATTTTTTACTATATTAATCATTAAAGTTTATAACGATTTTACAAATGATCACTCAATTAGAAAAACCAATTTAAAATTTGAAGTATCGCAGTTAAGTGTACTAAACGACATTAATCCACATGGAAAAACTTGATTAACTCGACTACTACAAGAAAGTTGCCATTGTAAATAGCAGGGAAAGTATAATATTTTTCGTCTTACAAACATCGGCGATGGTTAGTGATATTAAGTCGAACAAAGAATGTTTAAATATATAAAACATGTCAAAATTAGAGTAAGGAAGTATGATTTCTTTCTTCAATCAGAACTTTTATTTATTAATAATTTTATATTGCATCTTTTTCAAAAGTTACACATTATTCGTGAAAAATTGCAACCTTTTGCAAGCATGTGATTTTTCTTAAAATTGTTGTAGTTCAGTTAAAGTGTTCCAACTTTTTTTCGGAATAACTGCAACTATCAATTTGAAATCAAACTTTGAAAATTCAGCTAAATATGTCACATTCAATGTCAAGAGCGTCATAAAAGCGCCAATATATACAAGTTGAAAAAGATATATAGCTAAATATAAAACTATATATATTTTTTTTTTACATAATTAAGAGAGGACTAAATTATCCAATATGTCTCTTGATAAAAGTAATTTTTACTTATAAAAAATAACTAAATTCTAAATAAATATTATTTTTATTAATTAAAAATAAAAATAAGTAAGTAATTTATTTTAACAATAGGAGTTACTTTATTTATAAATATTTGTACATTTTTCTATTACAGTATAACCAAACACATTTAAGTAAATTTATTATTGACATAGTTAGAGTGTGGACTTGATAATAAAATTCATAATTAAGGAAAAAGAACCTGGGAGATTCAGAAGTATATTTTATGCACTTATTTATGCTTTTAAATATAGACATTTAAAGTACTTCTGATGAATTATAGCTTACTCCTATGTATTTATTATTTGTTAAGTAAAACTTAATGATTGAGAGTGAAATTGGAAGAAAAGGACGAAAAATCGACCAAAAATGATGATTTTTAAAGTTTAGGATCAAAATAAAAATATAAAATAGTTGATTCGGATTTTTTTTTAAATGATTGAAGGTACACAAGATAAGTTGTATGCGAATAGAAGACTAGGGTTTGAAATTATACGAAAAAATGACTAAATCAACCCTAAAAGAAGTTCAAGGACCCAAATTTGCCAAAGCCATGCATGCGCATGGGGATAATAGGATTGCGCACACAACCCCAAAATCTGCAGAACTTGAGGTTGAAAGACTTGAACAATGCATGGGCAACCAAGAGACACGTGCGTGCATATTGGCCATTTTTCGGCTTTTCTTTTTACGATTGAAACTTCTTTTGAAAACTAATTTTGACACGATCATGTTATGCTAGATTTCCTTTGTGTTGGGAAGAAGATGAACCTTATTATTACTTATTTATAATTGAAAGATTAAGTAGTTTAGTTTATTTGTGTTCTTGATTGATATTGTATGTGTTGTTGCATATTTAATACACACTATTTAAATAATTAGTTGCTAATTGTAATGATTGGAGGTTCATAATAAGTTTAAAACTACGCAATTTCAACACACGGGCATAATAGATGTTAGGTATATGTCGTGTGCAATTACTTAGATAATTGTATAATTGAATACATTACTTTGCATATAAATTCGAAATGTGAATATGATCGAATCGTGCTTAGAATAAGTTTAAGTCACCTCGAAAGAGATACTTAAATAAAATTAAGTTATCAATTGTCAAGTTATAAAATTCATACTAAATTATATAAGTCAAGAATTGAAAATAGGATAATAATAAGTACTGGATTTTGAATTCCACACATTCATTCGTATATTTAAGTAAAAATACTTTTATATAATTAGTAGATTAACTTATAAATAATTTTAAAAAATCTTTTTTGTGTCACGTATTCGAATTTGATAATGAACTAATACAATTCAATTTGAAAGTTGTTCCCTGTGGGACGATACTCTACTTATTATATTATTACTTGTCAATGATTTTGTATGTTTGCGAATTTCATATGAATAGATATGTCTCTTTCTTATCATGAACTTGTACTATTTGGCTATTTCACTATAGTATGTGAAAAATTTGATAGGCCACATTATACTTGGCCTCACATTTCTCTACACGGGCTAGCATTATTAGCATTTTACTTGGCCTCACATTTGATAGGCCACATTATACTTCAATTAAACCAGCTGATGCAATATGCACAGCCACTTTAAATGAAAAACTAAATAATCGCATACTAGTATTGATTTTTACGTTGTAATTAAGCCCCCGTTTAGATTTTTATTAGATTTTGATAAAAGTTAATGAAATGTGTGGTTGGTAAGTTGATAAAATTTTGAATCCAATAAAATGTATATTTGAAAATGAGTTTTGAGAAAAAATGAGTTTTAAAAAATGAAATCAAACTGGAGTTAAGTATGAGTAACACTTCCGCTCAATAAAATGCATAGCTTAGGTCTTTGTTGGAAACGGTTTTTGGCTTTTGTTCAATCAGAATGGGTTGGAGAGTCCCTGGAACTCATTTGTCAGATCTTAATAAAAGTTGGATCTAATTGCCTTAACACAATTCTTGAATATGTAGAAGCAAAATCTAGATTACATACTTATCTCCAATTCAAGATTCAAAGTTCAAAAAAGGTTCAATCTTGAGCGTTTTGATTTATTAACAGTCATGAAAAAGGAGGTGCTAACCTGTGACTTATATTCATATTAAAGAAAACTTGTGAATCCCATTAATGAGAAGGTGGTGAAAAGTAAAATGATTTCTTCTGAGGTGGAAATTTAATCCACAGGCTCCTCTCCCTCCACATATATCATGCATGTATGTATGTATGTATAAAGTCAAAGCCAGCTCCATCAGGTAATCTTGGTCCATTTCAGCATATATTCAGACAATATATGTCTGTATTCAAATCGTACAATTTTATATCTATATTTTGCCTATAACCAAAACCCCCCCATTTTTTTCACCTTGTTTTCAACTTTTTTCTCCCAAGATTTGTCGTGGGGTGGATCCATAATTTATTTAGTTTCGTCGTATTATTATATTGTGCTGTTCCAAGGAGGTTGTACATTTTTCACGTTCATACGAGCGCAACAAATTTTTTTGAGTTAAATTTGTCTTTTTGTATTGAATTATCATAATTTTCTTTTTTTTACTTTTTTTTTATTTTTTTATGTTTGATAATGTTTCAGGAAGTGGAACCCAGCAGTAAAAATTGTGAAAATTTGACTGTGCTCGAAATTGAGCTCAATTAGGGTTTTAGGGTAAAATTCAGTGGTTCTATATATAATGGAGAAAGAAGGAAACTATTCGGTAATACATATGTAGTTGCAAATCTTATCTTTTTTTCTATTTTTTGTGTGGTCACATTGACACATCATTTCATGGCCTTGTTGTTTTACGCTGGACATCCAAATTTCTTGCTGCAGGCTACAGGAAATTATCCTTCTATTGACTATTCTATTGAAAATCAGCAGCAGCGACAGATAATGAGGCCACAAATTGGAGAAACTTATGCTGATAACACCTGTCAAATGGTTGATTATATGCTCAATAATCCTCCACTTCAATCCTCTAGTTTTTGCGGTTCGACTTCGTTGGATAAGCTGAGTTTTGCAGATGTGATGCAACTGGCAGATTTTGGCCCCAAGTTGGCATTAAATCAAGCTAGAACTTCTGATGATCGAGAAACTGCAGGAGGGATTGATCCGGTTTACTTCCTCAAGTTTCCTGTTTTAAACGAGAGATTGCAAGATGATCAATCCCTACTGGGGGCACCTCAAGCCCTTGGAGACAATCTAGAAAGTAATGGTAAAGCAGTGGAAGAAGGTGTTGAAGATATGTTTGAGGAGTATGACTCGGTTCAATTAAGGTTTCTCGGAAAAAATCTTGAAAAAAACCAAGTTACGGAATCAGGTAAGAACAAGAGAAAGAGGCCTAGAACTACAAAAACGAGTGAAGAGGTTGAAAGCCAAAGGATGACACATATCGCAGTTGAAAGAAACCGGAGAAAACAAATGAATGAGCATCTTCGAGTTCTTAGGTCTCTCATGCCTGGTTCTTATGTCCAAAGGGTAATCAAATATAATTTTTTAAATATTTACAAGTCTAGATTCATTAAGATTTAATATATTTTTGTTTTGTGCCAATTATAGGGAGATCAAGCTTCGATAATAGGTGGAGCCATTGAGTTTGTGAGAGAATTAGAACAACTTCTCCAATGCCTAGAATCACAAAAGAGGCGACGACTCTGTGGAGATGGCCAAAGACCAATAGGAGATCCTTCTCTTGTGGTGCAGCAGCAGCAGCAGCCTCAACCACCATTTCTAATTCCTCCGGTGCCTAATCCACTTAATGATCAAGTTAGACTTGTCGAATATGAAACTGGGCTGCACGAAGAAACAGCCGAAAGCAAGTCATATTTGGCTGATGTTGAAGTGAAGGTTTTAGGGTTTGATGCACTGATCAAGATTTTATCAAGAAGGAGACCAGGCCAGCTCATTAAGGCCATTGCAGCACTTGAAGATTTGCAGCTTAATATTCTTCACACCAACATTACTGCAATTGAACAAACTGTTCTCTATTCTTTCAATGTCAAGGTACGTATTCTTTCAATGTAAATGTCTAATACTAGAAGTATGACGAAGGCACACGAAAATAATTTAGGATTTGTTATACCGGTGTTAATTTTATGCTTTCTCCTTTTATTAGCTGGAGGGCCGATTATATATATGTCTCCCTTTTAAGTTTGTACCTTGCTTTTATTTCTTCTCAATCTAAAAAATACCACATGGTGCATGGTTTGAGTTTAGAAGAAACACATAGATAAAGTTTGACAAAATATTTATTTCCCATAATAATTGAAAAATATCAATTTGTGGTTTGAATATAGGTTTGTCATAAATATTTTGCTTTTAATTAATTAATTTTTGGTATTCTACGTGCAGATTACTAGCGAAGTAAGGTTTACTGCTCAAGACATAGCAAACTCTATTCAACAAATATTTAGTTTTATTCATGCAGAAAGCAGCACATGATGTAATGAAATAGATATAGATTCATTTGTCGCATATTTACTTGGATATTTACAAACGTTTATCTTTGTGTGGGTTCTCACTTCTCTATATATTATTTTTTTTATGAGATACTGCAGCAACTGAATTGAATAATGATATGGTTTGATGGTTGAACACCAGCATTGAGAGTAAAATCCATACGTTCACTTAGACGTAAGAATAATAATAAGCATATAAAGATTTGGACTAATTTTCTAAACATTTTAACTTTTTAAGATAGAAATCCAATCCTTTAAATGACTAAATCAATCATTCTGAACCTCAACTTATAAGTCTATTCTTAGACGCGATCATCTATCAGAATCAATAGATCTTCAAATTGTTTATTTGAAAAAAATGGAAACCCTTTTTATTGGATGATTATGATACTTTCCAAAAATCAAAATTCTTGTTCCGAAGTGAATTCCCAAGACTAATTTTGAAGTGTGTAGATTTTAACTACCTCTCTCATTCGTTACGAATTTTGGTAAAAAGTAATTATATTCCCTACATAAAGTAATCCTATAGCCAAACCTTTCAAGATAGTACGTGAAAACGAAACTCGCAAGTATGCTATTACAGTGGAAAATGGGTATTTTAAGTAGAATTTTTATTGGCAAAATCTACTCTAATCTTGATGATCTTCAGATATTCTAGTATATTCAAGAATTCTAGCAATACCCTTTTTTAGCCATAAAAATTGGATTCAATTATATCTTCAAAAACAGCACTTCAAATTTTCCAAATACAAAAATAAAAATGATCTTTATAAAATTGTAATTATTCTTTTCAAACTCTCACAAATTCTGTAATTTATTTACATAATATGGCCAGACAAGACACAAGATAT
The DNA here is from genome assembly GCA_903798345.1 of Fraxinus anomala. Taxonomy (NCBI): domain Eukaryota; kingdom Viridiplantae; phylum Streptophyta; class Magnoliopsida; order Lamiales; family Oleaceae; genus Fraxinus; species Fraxinus anomala. Next base: position 21,591 of record CAIGRN010188504.1, read on the forward strand.
GGCACTGTCAGCCAGGGAACTTTTTGCTCCTCTTCTGGGAAGTCTTGGCAAGGGCATCACAAATCTCTTTTTTTCTTTTGTTATTGTTGTTTTGGTTATCCTCAATGATGTTTGATGAATTCTTCCCCTGTCCCTGTAGTGCATCTTTTATGAAAAACTTCAATTTCCACAATGTCGACTCACTCTGCATAAATCACATAAACGAATCAGTCACTCTACTATCTCCGAAACAAGAAGTGCATGTTCGGTATTATCCAATCCTCCCTAACAGAATTGCCATAAATTGTAGAAGGGTTAAAAACGGCTTTATAACCTGAACATCCATGTTAATTTCCACGTCTTCCCTGGCTGCTTGAAAGTCCGGGTTACTCTGGGCAACGATTTCCACTGCCTTGTCGATATCCTCGGGAGATAACTTGGCAATAGCACTGCTAAGTCTTCTCTTCTCTTCAATCGACATCTTTCTGGAAAGCAAACTTCAAAATTAAGCACCAGGATATAAACTAGGAGATTGAACAATCCTAATTACTCTCACGAAAGAAATAACCAGCCATGTGATTCAATAAATTAATCTGCAGTAGCGATGGGTTGATGAAGGGGAAACACTGCATTTAATCATGTGCCATAATCATAACCACCTACATAGTATTTTGGCTGGCACTTAGATGAGTTTCACATTGTTTTTAATGAAAATGTCAGGTGAACATCTCGTCTATTAAATTTTGCGACTGAGATTTCCTCAACAGCAAGAGATACTTAGCAGTGAATGCAATAGATGAGATTTTGATGTAGATAGAAAGAAAATCTAGTTTACTTTTTGACTTATTGTAAGAAAAAATTTCCCATTGTTTATTAGAAATTAATGATGACATCAAAGAGAATACAATCTCACTTTCACAACTGTCGATTTTTATTTACAAATATTTTGAGTATTAAGAGTGTTTTATTGGAAATAATGCTCGGTCTTTTGTTATTTGTTTGTTTGTGAGAGTTAACATATGATATAAGCTTACTCAAGGACCAAATCATGAACATGACAACTAAGATCCCAGCATGGTATTAAAAAACTAAAAAATTGAAATTGGCGCACTAAAATAACGAGAAAATGGTCCTTGTGAAAAGTACTGTTAGTGCTCCAAAACCCATTAATATCACTCTTTCGTTTGTCTGTCCTTGTACCAATTCTCTCACCACCCTACTAAGGGAGTCACATTTTTTTCCCCCGATTTACTTATAAAGAGCCCTCTCTGGAATTCTGAAATATTCTAAAATGGCCTACATAGCTGTTGGCACTTGGCATGTCATGTACAATTTCTCAAAATATCTCCAAATAGTCTAACACGGAATCAAACAGAAGTGGACTAGGTTTCTATAGATGTTCTCAATTTGATGATCAAGACCTATGTCACTTCGTCTCTTCTAAATGAATTAAAATAATCAGATAATTGATAGGGGCACAGGAATTTGTTCAATATTTTCATTGATGTCCAATTGTCCATTCTGTTCAGATATATCAAAGCACTTAAAATCATAATTATTAACAATGTTTTAAGCCATGATAAAAAAAAAAAAAAAAAAATTAGAAGATTGAGTAATAAAAAATACGAAATATAAAAATTATTAGAAAATAAGAAAGAGAAAAAGCTCGTAAGATATTTATACATCTTTGATATGACTTTAAAATAATAAAGAGAATACTTCAGAATTTTTTATTTTGAATTATTGTGCTACTTCATGTTATGAAATTGATTTTTAACTTATATCTTAACTTTCTACTATAGCCCCTATTTGGTAAGAATTAAAACCTAAATTTTAATATAAGTCAAAATTAACAATTTATGGGACCCCACAACTTTTCAAACACATTTCATCAATTTTTATCAAAATCTACTAAAAATCTAATTTTAATCCCCACCAAACAGGGGCATGGTATATTTATTCTTAAACTTCATTTTTAAAAAATATCTTTTAGTTAGACTTCTGAACTGACAATGACCAGTTGACAGGGTGCTTTAACCGGCTCGGTGTTTGGTTTGGGTCTAATAACACGCTTGAGACTTATTTTAAATAAAACATACTACGATTTTATCATTATAAGCAGGGAAGATTAAAATGCTAAACTATCTTGTGTCAACGTGTCCTCAGTTCCTGCAGATGACAAGTTTTGTGCATTTATTATTCCCACTTAAATTCCTAGAGAGCTTAGGGAAGCATGGCTAGGCCGGTGATGTGTATCATAAGATAAATGTAATAATTAAATTCCCGTATAATTATTCGAAGCAGATGAAATCAATATTTCACCATCATTTAGCATGTAATAAATATCCAACAGGAGGTATTTGCGACGACTATAGAAAGGATGTTAAAACTAAACGAATTGAACACATTTGATAATAGAGAAAATTCATCCAGTTTAAACCCAAAATATATGAACTTTTTCGCCGACGTTGGAAACAAATAAAGTGCAGAATCATTACAAAATATAGATATAAATTTAATCAAACATTGCAAACATTCTTTCACAAAAAAAAGTTAAGATCCAGAGCTAAGTTTTATCTATAAGTGTATAAATGACAAACCTGCAGTTCTGAAGTACCATATCTCTGAGTTCTTCCAGATTCATCTCAACCTGGTCCAGCTGTAAAAGATTTAAATAGTTTTCAGACTTCCCAGATATAATGCAGGATGAAATTTAGAAATTCTAAAAGTTCTGGGTTTTCTTGGATATTTGTCTCCATAGAAAGTGTTTTATTATTAACTACCTCTCCACTTAAATCTTTGGCCATTTTGGCATGAGCAACATCTTGAGTGAGCTGCATTTCTAGCTGCATCTCTGTTTCTTCCTCTTTCCGTCTTTTCTCCTACAAGTACATAGTTTTAAAAATCAGCTAGTGGTGCTGAAATAAATTATCAAATAATTTTAATATGTACCCTTGGCAAGGAATACCCGAGAAGAAATGAAATTAATGGTTTAGTATCTAACTTCTCAAGGAAGGGTACCAAAGATTCAAAGAGGTTCAAGACATCAGCTAATTATTATGGCTAATTCTTACCTCTTTATTACTTATCCAACAAATAAAGAAACTAATAAGTACCTCTTCATCAACTTTTGGCAAGAGTTGCAGCCACTTTGTCTCAAACTTCTCTAACAAAGTTTTTGCCATCACATGGACATCGTCCCTTTCCTCGTTATATTTCATCGCATTCTTAAATATCAACCTCACGTCTGCACAAATCTCTCTAACATTCTTATATTCGTTACCATCCTTAGCCTCCATTTTGCTTTTAATAGTACTGAAGTCCATGGGCTTCTCAATAACCTAGTATATATCACACACAACATATTATAAGAAGCCATGAGTCGAAATAGCAAATAAGGGAAAAAAAAAAAAAGGAAAGCAGCAGCTTAATAACGGAAAGAGACTCCAACAAGAGATTCAACAGAAGACAAACTGACAATGTCCTCATGGCTTTCAATCTTTACACCTCCAAGATATAACCAACTCCCTGAGGACTGCAACTTTTATTAAATACTCCCAAGTTTACATGTGTGCCGCGATTTTTCTTTTAGTTGATGGGGATATGGGGGCAAGTATGGATGGACAGATGAATAAACTCCATATTTGGATCCAACATAGTCAATATGCATTAAGGAAACTAAAACAAAGTTAATGGTTTTACCTCATAGTAATCGTGCAAACCAAGACCTACCACGTCCACAGGTTGCATAAATGGTCCTGCCCATTTGTGCTGAGTTATCTGTCAAGTATAAAATCAAGTAGAAGTTAGTAAACAAGTAAAAGCGGACATTATACATCAGTGGAAATAAAATGTAGGGAACTGATGGGATCGGCCAGAAAGTCAAGTTTTAATTGCAAATCCCCACATGCCAAGATTGAGAATGATTCAAAATAAAAGTATCAACACTATATTTGAATGAATAGGAGAAAAGGATGAACCACACTGCACTCAGCAACTTTTTGATATTTTATCATTACAAAACTAAGGTGTACGGAATTATGAGCGAGAGTTTACTCCATTTATTTATCCGGTCAGTGGTAAACTACGAGTAAATGTAAAAAAAAAAAAACATCAACGAATGCCTGAAATTTAGAATTATTTGTTCACTCACATTAAAGTTTGTGTTTTGGCAAAGAATACCACACGAATAAAGAATAAAGCCAAACAAATGCTTCAAAAAATTAATGGAGGGACCCACTTCAAATAATTGAATAAATGCAAGAAGAAACTGATGTTAGTGTTGGAGGTTCATAGACTACCTAAAAGATGTTCAATAAAAACATAGCAAGAAAGATGTTAAACACCATAAAACTTTCACAGGGCCCCCAAGTGTAGGCAGCTACAGTAGAAGGCTACAAACAATATTGCAAGGATAAATGCAGCATTGATGATTACCTGACGTAATATCGTTCCAAATTGGCGCATTAGCTCTTGCATTCTCTTACCAGCAGCTGCTTCCCTACTGGCTGCATCTTGTTGCCTCCTCTTAAAGCTGGCAAACAGCTTCTCCCTATCTTTTTCCTTCAGAACTGAGCTACCTTTTGGAGTGATTGGCTGCTTTTTATTGGCAGATGAATAAAATTGCTCAACCTCATTTAAGTTTTTCTCTAGCTGTAATACAAAGAAATTATAAATTTATAATTATGTTCTTACATGTACAGTTGTCAAAACTACTCCAGGAATCAGAATAGCATTTCCCACTTGGGGAATACAGTATTTGGTATCAAATTGTAAAGTAGAAAGAATGAACTCTAAAACAATAGCAGGGATCTTGAATAAACTCCACAAAAAATCATATTACTTCTACAATCTCAATGCAATAATTTCAAGACAAACATCATACATCGAATCACTACAAGAGACAAAATATGGCAGAAATAGAATCAAAATTGATGAGAAATAACAAGAGATTAAATCCGATACTCATATCTAAATTCTACCTGATTAACTTTTTTGAAAATCTCATCCACCCGTTGATTATAACTCTCCACATCGGATACATTGCCCATGGTTTCTTGTGGCACCACAGCAAGGGCATCATCATTCACTGTTTCCATCTGTTCGGTCATGAGAAATAAAATTACAAATACATTTTTTATCAAAGAAACACCAGATTTTCACATATAAACTAATCAAAGATCTTTTGTTTTTGCTTTTTTCTTCAGAAACAGAAAACCAAAAGGCTAATTTTTTTTTATAAAGCAACAACGAATTGGTATCCATAAACACAGATTAGCTCACGAACACGTATAATTCCGTGCATTAGCGTGCGCGCGTCTCTGTGTCCAGAAAATTCAGCATAAAATCGACATAACCGAACAAACAAACAAATTAATAGATGCCTAAAAGTTTGTTATCAAAATCATATATGCACTTACAACGATTCGAATTCGAATTTCAAAATTAATTGAAAACAATTAAAGTATTTGATTACCTGGGTTTTGGGAAAATCCAAGAAGTAGAAGAGAAACCAATGTGTATGTACTGAATATTACTGCGTCTGTGCTGTCTATTCGTAGGGTGCAAAGGAGCAATTTTTCTCTGTAGAGTTATTTGGGGGATGCTGGTAACTATCTAAATAATATTTTATATAATGAATGATAATGATAATGATGAAGTATGAAAACATAATTTAATTCCAATGAGGTTATGACTAGGGACGGAGTCAGTAATATTGTCCAGTATTGTACAATTTAATCAGAGTCGAATTTTTATTTTTCAAACTCTTAAATTAAAGTATTTAATATGCATTCAAAACTTTTTTTAACTAATGTGTAAACTCGACAAACCAATAAACGAATGAAACACGTCCAAAAATTTTATTTAATACACAAAGAGAGCAATTTGTCAATGTACATTCAACCTATAAAATAAAATTATGAACAAATATATCAAGTTTTGATATGCATGCTATTAAATTAACGAGAAGTACTACATGTACATAGTTTTGTACATAATTGTGTCCATAATGACACGTGGCACTGGATCCAATCTTTAATTTAAATCTCACACTTTCACATCAACAGTCAGATCTTGTTCACGTCACATTATGGACACCATCATGTGGCCAAATTATGTACACTACTTTTCCTAAATTAACCAAGATTCGCACCAATTTCTAGCCTCCAATAAACTTTATTTGAACATTTTACATAATTTTATGCTTTCTTTAGCTATAGTGCAAAGTCTATGGGTCTTAATGCAAATTTCATGTCTTGATAAAATCTTGAGTTTATCTAACTTTTCATGTTTGNGCTTTCTTTAGCTATAGTGCAAAGTTTATGGGTCTTAATGCAAATTTCATGTCTTGATAAAATCTTGAGTTTATCTAACTTTTCATGTTTGTCATCAAGTTCTCTCTATATGCATAACTGCCACTGCAATCAATAATGGGCGATGACTTCTCTCTTTCTCTCTCTACGTATGTACATATATGTATAGGATATATACACATGGGAAAGGTTTAAGGTGCTTCATGCCTTCTTCTTCTTGGTAATTCTCTCTCTTTTTCTCTCTTTAATTCTCTCTACATATGTACATCAGCAAACATGGTGTTTATTTTTTGGCTCGAGAAAACTTCAATGGCCTTAAGGTGGCTCCGCCCCTTGTTATAACCAAAGTGTTAATATGATATTAAATGATAAGTGAATTTAATTCCACATTTCGTTTAGTCTATTACCTAACATCACAAAAAAGGGGGATTATAACCTTAGACATTGTTCAAATTGTTATGTGTATGTAGGACAATCGTAGTTGTATGCCCGATTTTGGAATGGGAAAAAATGAGTAATTATCTCTTCTAATATACTTTAAAAAATTATGAATTTTAATAATTCCATGAGTATGAACAGATTTTCATATAATCCATAGAATCTCGTTCAAAAATAACATTAGTGCGACTAAATAGCACTATTCAAGTTGTTATGTACATGTAGGACAATCGTAATCATATACTCGATTTTGGAATGGGGGAAATGATTAATTGCCTCTTTAATAGATTTTAAAAAAAAATATGAATTTTAATAATTTCATGAGCATGAAAAGATTTTCATAGAATCCGTAGAATCTCATTAAAAATGATGAAATTTTAAAAGAATTTTGTTATGCGTATTTTTAAGTTTGAAATCAAATCTTTATAAATCCTTTTATTAATGGAATAATTATAAATTTACGAGTTATTAAGGATGTCTTGACTCTATTAAAATCTCAATTGAGGATACTTAAGTTTAGATAGACTTTTAAAATTCATTAAAATCTCAATTTATGACATCCATGTTCATAAATCACGTCATGCTTCACAAATTTTTAAAAAATAAAAATTGATATTAGTTGATTTAAATGATAATTAATTTGGCCTAAATAGGTGAATATACAAGGACAGTTGGTGAATATCCAAGGACAACATGAAATATATATGCCCTAATATTCGGCAAGAAAATTATTCTATCTCCATGTTCATTCTTATGACCATCTGTGAAGATTAAGGAAATAGAATCGTGGGTCACAACCAACAAACTGCATTAGACATTTGGAATTATATTACATGAAGGCGCTTTCTGTGTCTTCTAAGAGTTGCAATGAATGTGTATAAAATTGATATACTCTATTATATGCCTCTCTCGAAATTGTGTCAAATGTATAAAAATTGTGACCTTGGATGCACCGGACCAAGGTTATATATGTTAACTGTTGACCTCAAGAAATGTTGCCAACGGACGTCGGGCCCATTCATGCATACGCAAATTAAATCCAACACGTTAAGACAAATCAACAGTCGAGATTACCCCGAAATCGGACGTGGGAGAAGTTCAACAACACGAGACGTTTCCGTTCAAGCTCCGACAAAATATCCAAAACATGATTGTATAATAATAACCAATCAATATGTGTGTGAATTAAAGATTGTAAATCAATGTAAGA
>CAIGRN010188508.1:0-12770 GCA_903798345.1 Fraxinus anomala
TCAATACAAAAGTAAAGTAAAACAATAATAATAAATTGGGTTCAACATGTAAAAAAAATAAAAATTAAAGATGTCAATTGAGAATATTTTTATTTTTGTTCATTTAAATTTTATTTTTATTTTTATTTAAATAATCATTAAGAGTTTGAATTATTTTTTCATATAATTTTTATTTTTCTGGAATTTTTTATAATTTTATTTTTATTTTATATTTTTTTTTTGTATTTTAGATTCTTTTTCAAATTTTATTTTTGAATTTATCAATTTTATATTTAAAAATTTTTAAACTTTTAAATTTTTATTAAATAGCTTGCTTTCATTTTCAGAATTTTTACTGAAAACACTCAAAATGTCAAAAATGTTTTTTGAATTTTATGTTATAAATTTAATCTTATTTTGAAAATGCATTTTTTGAAATACAAAACCAAACTTGTTTTCCAGTATTTTGTAAAATTGAAAATTGAAAACAGATTGAAAACAACAAACCAGACGCACCTTGTATTTAACATTCAATGCCAATTCTAAAATGGTCCGCCTTTCATTTAACATTTCAATTATATCACTTGATTTGTCTGTACCGTTACTTAGCAGAATTTTCCACATGATGTCTGATGATAATGCGATTCAACGTGTTTACTTTTTGTTAGGGAAAATAAATCTCCCAAAATTATAGAGTAATACAGAATTTGACAACTTAACATTGAATCAATATTATTAAGAGCTACTTAGTACTAATTCCCAAAATTAATTGTATTCAAAGAACAAAAATACACTTCAAAGCAATCAACTTTCTTAGGTATTTGATGTAATTGGCATGTATATGAACAAAAGGAACTAAAATTAATATGTTGTAAAAGTCAAGGAGTAATGTGCAACTAGTAAATAGTGAGTTCTGTTAGGTCTAGGGTTTGAAAATGAAAAAGAAGAAAAATTGCGTCGGAATTTCGCTAGACTGTCGCCAAGGTTAGACTCGAGCATAAAAACCAGAAACTATGTCGCTCGTTTGTCGCCAGACCATTGCTCAAGCGACACACTATCGCTCGCTTATCGCCCAACTCTCACTCAAGAAATAGTGTTATCCGAGGAATTTTTAATTCATTTTTTTAAGGCTTTTTATCTGGCCAATTCATAACTTGACCTACGTATAAATACCTAAATGCCTCTGAACGATTTTTTTAAGGTTGAACATTGAGAGAAACATATTCCCTTCATATCATCTTCACAAATGTGGGAGTTGTTGTATGAGAGCGCAATTTAGGAGAGCGTTGAAAACTGTAGCTAGAGTTGGTGCAGGAGCACGAAATTCAGGAGAGCTGTAGAAATTACAGTCAAGAGGTCAGAAAGTTCTAGTGATAGACGAGTCTGACGGACTGTAAGTTTTAATTCGTTTATAGTGGTTTGTTAACTAAGTGTCCGGAGTTCTTACCTAGTTGGAGTTTCTCCGTGATCATATCTTGTGTATCTTGTGTTAATTTATTACTTTCATAACTGCGATATGTCAACATAGGAAAAAATTGAATTGTATGATTAATCATTTAGAGATAATTAATAGTGACTTGTTTCTATTTAATTATTAAGTTTTTAGTTCCACGTAATCACCTATTCACCCTATCTAAGTGTAGTTTCGGTCGAACTTCATATTTTCAATTGGTATCAAATCCTTATTTCGATTGCTGACCCTTAATTAATTATAGATAGGTCAGTCATTGTCTGTTCCTCCATTTTTCGACGAAAGTAACTATGCTTAATGAAAAGTTCGAATGAGAGTTTTTCTTAAAGCATTGGATGAGCGTTCAAACTATGTGGACTGCACCTTCAACTACTATTGTTGGTGTAGCTACACCCATTGATAATTCACTCTAGACTAAAGATGACTTAACTAAGTGTAACTGGAACAGTAAGGGCATTCATGTCCTGTTCAGGGGTGTGTCTGCTGAAAAGTTTATGAAAGTATCGATGTGTGAAACTGCTAAAAATGTTTGGGATATATTAGAAATCACACATGAGGGAATTAAAACTGTTAAAAACTCCAAACTGTAGATGTTGACCTCTAGGTTTGAAAAAATTAGAATGAAGGACAATGAATTGTTTGATGAATTCTATACGAAGTTTAATGATATAGTTAATTCTAGTTTCAACGTGGGAGGGAAGATCCCCGAGTCTAAAATCTTTCTAAAAGTCTTTAGATCTCTACCTGAAAGGTTTAGACCTAAAGTCATCGCGATTGAAGAAAGTAAGGACTTAGATGCAGTTATGCAGTTAAGATAGAAGAACTCATAGGATCCCTACAAACCTATAAACTCACAATATCTCAACCAAAAAAAGGCCAAATTCATAGCCACAAGAAAGGAAAAATGATGTCCCTAATAAATTTTCGAACGATAAGCGTGAGAAGAATAACTCTATGACTGCTAATAAGAAAACCCAATTTGTTAGATGTCAAATTCGAGTGCTTGGAGTGATATTTCTGATGGTGAAAATGAACAAAATTTTATGGCCTTCATATCTATATCTATGATTGAATTCGATAAGGAAAATAAAAAAGTAGAGAATGAAGAACGTAGTGAAAAATCTGAGGAAGAGTCTAAGGATGAGACTGATATTCATGAGTCTTATCGAGAATTATTAGAAGAGAGTCTTAAAATCAAAAAGTTCAATAAAGCTATGCTGAAAAAGGTAAATGAACTTGAGAGAGAGTGAGAGAGAGTGAGAGAAACTCATAGGTGACCTTCAGGACTCTATCAAAAATTTGAATGAGTTGAAACTTGTTAATGAGAACTTAGAAGCCAAAGTTAAATCCTTAACAAGTGATCTTGAAAAATTTAATACTCAACTTCATTCATTTATGAGTGGTATACAGAAACTCGATAATTTATTGGGGATGAACAAGCCTGTTGGAAATAGGCNTTAACAAGTGATCTTGAAAAATCTAATACTCAACTTCATTCATTTATGAGTGGTATACAGAAACTCGATAATTTATTGGGGATGAACAAGCCTGTTGGAAATAGGCATGATCTGGGTTACGTTCAAAATTGTAATGCTACTGCTAGTATATTCAAGACCACGTTCGTCCTATCCACCAACAAAGCTCAGAATACTGTTAATCTTGAACCCAAGGGCAAAAATGTATTTGGATCAAGACTTACTAGACAACGTAGGGTTAATCGTCCTATATATCGACAACAACCTCCGAGCAGGTTTGAAGTTAGGTTTATTCCCACCTGTCACCATTGTGGCGCTCTAGGACACACAAGACCTAAGTGTCGCAAACTCGTGACTAGAAGTAAAAGTCAGAATTTCTCTATCAAGGTTAACTTTCTTTCTAATCAGATTATCCATTTAACTAAGATGATGACTCAGTTAACTTGCATCACTTCTACTTCTAAGAAGGTTTGAGTTAAAAAGAGTAACCTAAAAGGTCGTGAAATTGACTATGCTCTTAAAGGTAAGAGCATCCATGTTTCTCCTTGATTAGAGTCTTAGGTACATGCATGTGCGGTTCATTGAGTCCATTCATTCTTATATGCATTTTGCTTATTTGTGTTTTATTTTATTTTTGTGTATTTTTTTTAATTTTTAAGGGTTTTGATTTATTTATTTATTTTAAAAAAATTGTTTCTGTGCTACTAGACATGTCTTGATGGTCTTGAATATTGTATTTGTGATTGAGTATGCATTCATCTGATCTATACTATTATTTTCATTACTTGGTTAGGTTTAATGTGGAGTATTGAGTATTTGTCTTTTCATATATCATCTGCACAGCACATATGTGATCTTGTGAGTGAGTTTGGACCACATGTGTGAAATTTGGGATGGCTGACATCTGTTGGTAAGGTGACCTTGAACGTGAATTGACATTTATTTAGATGACCTTGCTCATATATAGTCCCCCTATAATTAGAAAAAAATGAATATAACATGGTTCATCTTATACTCTTATTCGAAACCTATTTGACTCGAGTAATTAAGTTCGAGGGATTTCTCATAACCTAGTGCCTATGGTCAACTGACTTGGGTTAACCAGTCTAAAGTTCGTTACATGGGTCATTTAGTCGCTTAATGGACAAGAGTCTGCACATAAGATGCAATATTTGAGAAAAATGACATAAAAATTTATATGCTCAAATTTAAGGGGAGAAAAGGAAAATATCTGTATAATTGAGCTCACTTTAAGGTCCTAATCATCTTAAGGGTTTGACTTTCATTAGTAAGGAAATATACTTATTTTACAGTAATGTTCAAATTTAAGATTTGGAGTCATGATCATGAGAAAATAGTGACACTTAATACACGCGAGTCACTTACACACTTTACTCCATTTTGAACTTAATTGAGTAAGTGGAAATTTTTTATTGATAATGCATTATTTGTGAGCATATGCATTTTTTAGTTCATGTGTATGTCGAAGACTTGATTTTAAAAAATGCTATTTTTCGAAATTTTAATTTTAGTGCTATTTTTGTCCAGATATTTTCGCTTGCTTTTCGCTAAGGGTCGTTCGAGCGATAAAAGTAGAGGTAGTTTCACCCACTTATCGCTTGCCGCTCGCTTGAGTAACAACCTGTATATTTGAAATTTATCATTTTTTTCAGAGTTTTTACGCATTTTTTCCTTCTTCATTTGATACATTCCAACGGTAGCCTCACATCTTTTTCGGGTGGAAATGGTTTCCGAGTGGAGTATTTGTGCAAAGAGGTAGGACATACTTGGCAGCGTGGTCTTCTAGCCTCCATTCTTACCAAGGAGCTCTTCATTGGTTAATGTTTCAGAGGTTAGGGCTTAAAGAAGGCAACGGTTCAACAATCCATCTTCGACAATCCCTCTCCTGCAAATCTCCCGTCCTAGTGTGCGCCGCTAACTCTTCCGATTCACATCAATTTAAAACTATTTCCAATAATTTTCTTTTCTTTTTGATGTTTCTTTGTAGGTTTTGCCATGAAAGGGGGTAGATCGAAGGCCAAAACCTCCTAGAAGGATGTTTATGATGGTGGTTTCGAATTAGAAATGGCTTCTGCTTTAGGCTCCTATGTTGATTTTTTTATTGTTTGTAATTTTGTTGAGCAAGTGTTGAAATAATTTGTTTTGTTCTTGAAAGGAGGTTGTTTGAAGCATCTTGATAGAATAAATTGGTTAACCATGAGGCATCTGCTTTAAATTGATTGAAACTAATCAAAGAAGGAAAGAACCATCAATTCTCTTTGTTTTAAGAAGGGGAGGGAAGGGAAGGGAAGGGAATGTAATGTATACCTTTTAGATTTAATATGCTGAAAAAGTTCATCTTCTCTGTACAATATGAGGAAACTTGTGCAGTATTATAATAATAGGAAAATTTTAAATAATTTTCTCCGTTCCAGAAGTAGATCCAATATTGCGAGTACTTATTGAGTAGTTGACAAGAATATAGTCATCAATGTGCAAGTTATTGTTGGGTTGTGGGCCCATATAATATAGTTTTGCTCATGTAAAAATAAAAATATTCTTATATTAAATAAATTTTTTATTTCATTTATTGTATTTATTTAATCATTGAGCATGCAAGTTAAAGTTCCTATGATCACTAGTGACAACATAAGTTGGGTACTTTCGTTGAGAAATACAGTGTGACACAACTTATATTTTGATCATAAATAATTTGTTCACTACATATGTATAACGGTTGGCACCTTGTACCGGAAGGTCGTAATGTTGTCTAATTCACTATTCAAGTTTGTGATTTGTCCTTATCACACATATAGTTAAAGGTAACACTAGTACACTTGGAGTCTATTGAACGGATCACGGTTGAGTTTAATTCTATAGCATGAATGCGCGGAGAATTAAATTCCACTTGACCATTGTGTATTTCATCTAAATCCATTGACAGAGTTATGTATATCTTTTCGTGATTTTAATGGTTATTTGATTCATCAATGGGTGAAATCAATTTAATTGGTTAAATATCTCGATGAGTTGGGAACTTGAGAATGAGCGAAGTAGATAACATGAACTCGTGTCGGGAACCGTCGCCCTAAAAAATCGGTAGAGTGACTATTTAAATATTTTCTGTTGAACGGTTAAAAGCTGAGCAGTATTTAGTGACGGCTAAATTTCGATATCTGTGAATTGTTCACAAGATTGTTGAAGAAAATTGTACTTAATTTAGTGAGAATAATTAGAGGGGCAAAATGGTCATTTATGCTTGTACCTAATTATTAAATCTCGGACGGGGATAAAATACATATACGACAGGTTAAAAGAAAGTATTACAGATTTATTGGCTTCTGTGATCTTATATATTTTGAGAGTTCTGTTTTTTGCCTCTAGTGAAAAAAGCAAAGACTAATAATTTTGGGTGGTGTAGGGTCGACTAAACATATCTACTTAATTGAGCTTGGAAAATATATGTTCGATTAGGTCTCTGTGGTAGTTTAATAAAATAATTGAACTTATTACGGTAATTATAATAGTTTTGGACTTAATTGCAATTATAATAAAGTTTTGTACTTGTAATTACCATAAAAGTTGTAAACTTAGTTATAATTTTAAATGAAATTCTAGGACTACACATGTAGTTAAATGTAAACTAATTGGATTTGGACATTAATTAAAACTCATACTTGAATTTTAATTAAAACTCCTATTTGATGTTGAAATTATTATTCTACATGGATTGGAACATCTTTTATCTCTAGAAATAGAGATTAGATGGACATAAAAATCCTATAAGAATCATAATACATAATTTCATAATGTTCAAATTTGGAGAGAAATAAAAAGTGAGAAAAATCATATTTTCTTATGGTCCAATCAAAGAATTGATTTCTTGATTTAATTAAAAGAAGTTGTCCACCCACTGGCGTAGTTTTGACTTTGGAGAATACCATNAATCCAAGAATTAGTTTCTTGATTTAATTAAAAGAATGTGCCCACAACCGGTGTACTCTTGACTTTGGAGAAACCATAGAAGACTTGAAGGTTTGAAACATCAAGTTCTTGCAATTGAAAGACTGGAAGTTCATGATTGGGAATTAATTCAAGAATTAATCATCAAATTTAGGTAAAAATTCAAGTCCCTAAATCTTGATATAACATACACGTGAACATCTAGATGATCTTGTTTATCGAATTAAAGAATTTTTTATTTAATTTATGGATAATTCCGCTTCCGCATTCCAACAATTATATGGTTGAAGGAGAAATTGTTTAAACGATTATGATATAATAAATTAGTTAAGCGAGAGGTATCTACTTGAAGTTGAATGAAAAAGATTGAAAGAAAAATTGTTGATTCTCTTTGTTATAAGAGAAGGGGAATAAAATGGAACACTATACAGTAGAGCATCATAATTCTTATATTTGAATGAATAAGAGTAAGAATATATAATATATATTGCATTTAAGGAATGTTTGATAATATGGACTTGACAGTATTAAGAAAAGCTAAGTGTTGAGATAATCTATTTTCTGTTCATTTGGTTTGCTTCTTCTATTTGTTGTATGCCTTGAACTAAATTTCTTTTACTTGTGCCAGATATGTGAACCATGACAAGTTTCGCTTCATTTTGACGAAATGAAGATATATTCTGACCACTATATATTTTTAACTCTGTTTAGGAAAAGAGATTCACCCTACTTCAATATGCAGGTTATATCCATGCGTTATGAAATTTATCTGCTAGTTGGAAGTTGTACTTTTAACTTTAGGTCATAAACAAAACTGACCTGACAGCTGCAGTTGGAGCTGATCTACAGGTCATGGAGAGTGATGCAGTTAGAATAAGGGATGGTGATTGGTGACCCATTCGTTTTGCACAGGTTTTTAAATTTTCTATTTCTTATATTCTTTACGGTATACATTACAGCCCAGTGAGGTGGAATAATTTTATCTTTTGTCCTAGACTTGAATAGATTAATAGTAGCAAGAGAAAATGCGGAATGACAAGAAGAGGAGTGGATATTAGTAAAGTTTATAGGGATGTAGGTTTATTGAAGTTTCCAGTATTCCACCACGTAATGATGTGTACAACGTGTTTGAGTTCTAAAAAAAATAAGTGATTTTCGATTTATATAAAAAAATATGGGCTCTCCTTTTTTGCCATGCATTCGCTATTTTCTTCCCAAGTGGACTATGGTCACTTCTCTTACTGAAACAATGTTATTGCCTTCATAGTAACGATAATTGAAACTATGCTTGTGCAGGTCAAGACTGGTGTTTGGGAAGTAGCAACTTGAATAAGCATCATTGACTCATTGTGCACTTGTATTCTTTATTATGTTAATTAGAAAATGTTCTTTCCCATTTCTCTGGAAATCCAAGTGAAGAATATCATATTAACTTTAACGAGAAATAAGATTATGAGTTGGCTCGTATTCAGCCTGTTGTTGATTGGAAGCAAGTCTTTTGAATTTAAGTTCTAATAAATTTTGTTCCGAGAAAAGAAATATTGTTATAATAATCAGTATTTTTTTTAATTTTAATTCAAATTAGTGATGGAAATAGGAACGGAAATTTGTTGCTAATTTGTGACTACTCATTTTCATTTGTAATTAGCGACGGACAAAGTTGTTGCCATTGTCATCGTTAAATCAAATCCATCGATGATTATCAACCAAAAGATTGTTGCTAATTTGTTAGTAATTAGCGACAGATTTAGATTACCGATGCCACTTTCAACAACTATTTCAGCGACGGAAAAATTTCATCCATAAAACTTTTCCCAATGGAAATCATAGCATTAGCAACGGAATTCACAGTCGCTGAAGCCTTGTTTTGGGGTTGTGTATGTGCTCATTCTTGTTCCATTTTTCAAAAATCATTAAGGCAATTACATACCACAAGTTTTAATGTCAAAGTATCTTTATTCTTTGATCAAATTATTTTTTCAAAAACTTGAAATAAACGTCTAATGCATATAAATCCTCACAATCGTGCTATACGTACTAGGGTTGCTTCATAGGAGGTTCACAAGGTGACATGGTAATCATTAGAAAAAAAACCCAAAATGAAATCCTCTCATGCATCATTCCCCCCTAAATACAAACCCTGGAAACTAGCTCCTCTCTTTACAACGGCGAGACAATACCGTTGCGCCCATCTCTACCTCCAGCCGGTTCCAAAAGAATTGCTTTCTCACTTTGTAATATGAAAACATGGATGACATTTATGGCCTGTCTTCCGCAATTTTTTGTCCTGATATGAAGACAAGCAAGAAAAATGAGTAATCTATCAAGTAAATAACGGAATTAATATAAGTAAATTGAAACAAATACTCTCCTATCAATACTCCAATGATTTTGGCATCAAGATGGATGGATCAAGACTCAGATCAAGATTTGAAAATCACACAGCAGCACCACTCAAATTGGACCAAAGTAACCCACTCAAATTGGACCACAACAACTATCCAAAACTGGCCAAGAGAAGCTACACACAAAAGACAGCACGAGTAAATTGAAACAAGGGTAGAAACGTGCATGAAGCATCAGCCGAGAAAATTTAATCCGACAGTTAGGTCACCGGTACAGAACCAATAAAGAATGGGAGTAGAGATGACAACCCACAGAAGGGCAGGAGACAAAGGCTAAAGGTCACAAAGAGAAGCAACCAAGAAAAGGCCAGAGGCACAGCTAATGTCAAATGAAAGAGGAATCCATATGTTGTGTCTCAACACAAAAGGAAAGACCCCATTTAAATACACCACATAATAGGTTAAGTAATGGGTCCATCTCGTAGAGTGGTCTTGGTCCTTCTTTGCAACTTGAGCTACCAAGTGTGAATTTCGACTCAACACATAAAGTGATTCATTAATTGACTTATGAAAAGTCTAATGAATAATTCCAACCCGAATATTCATTATCGCCCCAAGATTTATTTGGTATCAAAACACCTTGAAGCCAAATGTACCTGTAAAAGAAAAAAAAAAAACTAGTTTAGTAGTCGTACAATGTGATTTCAAACAAAATTAAAACGCCATATACCTTTACCGATATTTAGAAGTGTAAGGTAACTTCTAAACTTTACTAGGGTAGCACCTTACTGCTTATGTTTGTAGGGTTATAATCTGAATATACTTTCTCAAGTTTTACCAAACCTTGAGACACAATATCTCTAATAAAATGCAACTTGACATCTATATCTTTAGTGTTTTTGTGAAACACGGGGTTCTTACACAAATGGATGGTAGATTGACTATCAGAATATATTATCACATTCTCACTTAAAACACCTAGTTCATTAAGTAATCCTCTAAACCACAAAACCTTTTTAATAGCTTTGGTGGCAGCAATATATTCAGATTCATGTTGAAGCGAGTCTTTTAACTCACACAAAGTAAACAAACAAGAAGAAGTAGACTTCCTATTATCTGTATCACCACTACAGTTAGCATCCATGAACCATTTAAGTTTTACACCCTTATCAACAGACTTATAATCTAACCCCTCATTAAAAGTGCTCTTCAAGGACCTTAGCAACAAATTCAAAGCATCCCAATGTTTTGGACCAAGATCGGACAAGTACCTACTTAGCACACTCACAATGAAAACCAAATCAGATCATAAGGTACATAATAGAACCAATAACGTTAGAGTAAGACACTTTACTCATAAAATATTTTTCTTCTTCATTTGCAGGTGATTGGTCATTTGATAATACAAAATGGTTTCCAAGAGGCACGTACAAGCAAGAATTAGACCTATTCAGGTTAATTTCCATACCAAAGATCCGCCTAACATGTCCTAAGTCAAATTCTTTCCCTAACTCCATTTTAATCTTGTTTACAACTTTCATACTAGGTCCCAATTAACAACATGTTGTCCACATAGAGTAACATACACACACACACACACACACACACTCTCTCTCTCTCTCTCTCTCTCTCTCTCTCTCTCTCTGTGGTGCAGGTAATACAAGCAATGGTCAAACTCACTCCTCTTAAACCAAAAGACAACACATAGGATTCAAACTTTTTATACAACTGACTCGGTGATTGTTTTAGCCTATAAAGAGATTTCTTTATAAAACACATATGGTCAGGTTCAGATTTACTTTCAAAACCTTTGGATAGATTCATAAAAATCTTTTTATCAAGGTCACCATGAAAAAAACATTTTGACATCAAGTTGTTCAAATTCCCCGTCATAGTAAGCAACAAAAACAACAAGCATAACCATAATAGTGGTATACTTAACAACTGATGAAAATATCTCATTATAATTTTGTATCCCTTAGTTAGAAACCTAACCTTGTATCTCACAGGCTCACTCTCAGTTGTTCCCTCCTTAATTTTATAAATCCATTTGCATCCATGAATTATTCATAGGCAGCCCTAGGAACTAAATCCCAAATTTTCTCTTGGCACCTAACCACTCCTCATAGGTATTTGGCTCCTGATCAACTAGTTCTTGATAACTAGTATAGACTATGGTATATTCAGACATCTTTTTAGGGGTTTCCTATGTGGTCTCCTCACTCTATCTCTAGCTAATTGGTAATAAGCCAGAGGGCTTTGGTCGATAAGGCTTTCCTCAACAACTTGCACATCACCTTCTAACTCTATGTTCTATTGATTTTAGGTATTACTCTCCATGTCGCTCGAGATAATGAGAATGTGGACACTTACACGCTCCACCTCAATTACGAACTCTCCCCTAACAGTTTCTTGATGTTCTTCACTCTATTAGCAAGGCATCTTAGATTCATTAAATGTGATATTGATACTTTTGATTATTCTCACACCTTTTTTAGTTTCGAACCTTATGTTTGACCTTCCCTACTAGGTTTTGCTCCATTATGACTTAAGCCACGTTTTTAGCCCTCCACTCAATAGTATAGTCAATGGGTCCTTGTTGCAACCTCAAACATTCTAATCCCTACCCATTACCTCAACCCACTCCTCAAAAGTCAAGATAATAGGAACACTACCTCGGAGCAAATTATCCTAATTTCAGCCCCTATTGCCAAAACCCTCATCTTAACGAGCCATTATTAAAGGTTTTGAAATTTTTGGAAAGTAAATAGAAAATAGATAAAGAAGGAACAGAAATTCAAATAAAACTTTACCGAAAGAGATTATTTTGCTCCTACAACTTAAACGGAGCAAAATAGTCATGAGAATCACATATCTGCTTGTTGGAATGTAGGTTTGGTTGATGGAATTTTAGATAAAATCAGTTTATTTAAATTTTCAATGTTCTGGAAAGTGAAGAATCTGAAAAATGGGTTGAAGGGAATGGCACAATGATGCAATACCCATTGGACCTTATGTGTGAGCCCAGCTGGAATTAATTGAAGCCCAGCTACTGATCTGTTTAAATGGTGCAAGAAAATGTGATTGTTTGAGAAGCTGAAATCGTGCTTTCACTTACCTGATGAAATGAACGCCAATAGAGTCACCACGTGTCGCTTCCAACACCATTGGATGGATGACTGTTGTGTGACCCATTTAAAAGGGTTCGAGATACTTACTTCAGGCTTCGAGAATCTTCCATTCTCTCGTATGTTCTCTGCTTCGTTTGAGCTTCTTCTTTTGATCTCTCTATTGAAAATCGAAATACTCTTTTGATTTTCTTGTTCTTTCACAAGTATCGTAATCTTGTGTGATTTCTTTTTGAAATGAGAGCGTTGTTCTTGAGTGAACTGCTGTAATCTGAGGTTGAGATCTTGTGTGAAATTCGGGTTTAGTTCGAGTGCTTAAATTCTTTGTAATCCATATTTTGGTTGTGATTTACGTTCGAACGATGGTTGTACAGTGACTGAGGTGCTGGAAACTCAGATTTGGCCTGTG
>CAIGRN010188533.1:0-20095 GCA_903798345.1 Fraxinus anomala
TGATATTGTGATTACAGGTAATGACGAAGGTCTACTACAGGAATTCATAGACAATTTGAACAAAAAATTTGCATTGAAAGACATGGGAAAGCTGCATCACTTCCTTGGAATTGAGGTATTATGGCACAACTCTGGAATTCACCTCACTCAAACCAAGTATGTTGCGGACTTGCTTGAGAAATTTGAACTGCAAAGTGCAAAACCTTGCATAACACTTATACCTGCTGGCAAATCAATATCCAAAACTGAAGGGAAAACACTGAAGAATCCTACAGCTTACAGAAGTGTTGTAGGAGGCCTGCAATATCTCCAGTATACCAGGCCATATATCACCTTTGCTGTGAATAAATTGAGTCAATTTTTACAGACTCCAACATCATCACATTAGCAAGCACTAAAGAAGGTGTTCAGATACCTCAAAAGGACAATAAATCACGGGCTTTGGATTCAAAGAAGTGACAGACTCACATTGAATGGATACTCAGATGTAGATTAGGCTTCCTGCCCTGATGATAGAAAATCAACCACTGGCTACTGTTTATTTGGGTGATAATCTGATAAGCTAGTCCTCCAAGAAGCAGCATGTTGTAGCACGATCAAGCACTGAATCAGAGTATAGAGCACTCGCATCCACTGCCTCTGAAATAGCTTGGGTTTAGTCGCTTTTTCAAGAACTGGAGCTACCTCTGGCTGAAATTCCAACCATTTGGTATGACAATATGAGTGCTGGAGCATTGGCTGCGAACCCTGTATATCACGCTAGAACGAAGCACATAGAACTAGATGTACATTTCATCAGAAATAAAGTTATTGCCAAAGAACTGGAAGTCAAATATATTCTCACTTCAGATCAGATTGCTGATTTGTTAACCAATGAACTAAATCATTCAAGGTTCCTTTATTTGAAAGACAAGCTTGGAGTTACCCTAGCACCTCCCAGCTTGAGGGAGGATGTTAACTGAATTAACTAACATAACCAACTTATCCACATCAGTTGAGACTAAACTGAGTCACTTACCAGCTGGAACTCTACATCATCAGCCACGTAATGAACCAGCTGGAGCATCACACCAGCAGCATCATTCTCACGGTTTTTGAGTGTAGTGTTAGCACTAGATTTGTTGTAAATTATTCTAGACAAGATCCATATTTTTCGGAACAAATTAACTGATGTTCTTTCTAGATTATTCTATCTTTGTAGCAGCGACAACAAATAGAGATTGAGAAACATGCAAAGGGGACTAGTTAGCTAACAATAGCCACTACAAGGACAAAAAAGGTGCATAGAGATGAGTTGACCATACTAACTTAAGTCCATATACCACTACAAGCTATCGTGCTGTAGCCTTTTGGTTGCCCTTGATGCAAGTTATTCATATAGAGGTTTGAAATTTTATGCATAAATGGTCATGGATATTTATGCTATTATTTGTTTTAAAGCCGGCCTTTCCAAAATCCCATTGTAAGCGAATCTGCTATCAAAGATTGAAAAGTCCATATACCTTAGAAACACGATGGGTACCTCTCTAAGTTCCACTGCTAGAGTAACCTTTCCATGTGGGATCAGACTATCCCCGCTGAAACCATATAGAGAATCCGACATGGGGTCCAAGGGTGATCAATTTGCATTTGATCATATGAACTTCCAAATAGGATTTTCATCGAACTTCTACCATACATGAGCATTTGACTAAGATTGTTGCGGACTATTATTGCTTGTGTAACCAATACATCGCAAGTGGCGATAAGTTACCTCACACATAATATCATCATCAGTGAATTCAATTGACAGAGATCTAGTTTTAAAATTATCTCGAACCCAGTAATTCTCCAGTGTGGCTTTTGGTGGCTTAGCATACTTTCTTTGCAACTTCATTGTCCCTCCACCTATAGAGTCCACCGATTGATTTCGTTGTAAGCTTACTGTACTACCTCTTTGCTGAGCCACTTAGTGTTAAATGAATGCTTTTCATTGTAGTAATCTCTTATATTGTTCGAAGAATGGAAATATTTTTGCTTTGGCGATGGCGTTTCAATGGAGAACCCATGTAGGCTACTTTTCAAGGGATTCTCCCACTGCCTCTTTGGATTAATGTTGTTATCCTCGTGGTTTACACTTGGAACTTCCATTCCGATCTCCAATGTTTCTACCTTGATCGAATTTATCTTTGATTGACTCATTTTTGAGTAGTTTTGCTGTAGCTTTTTTACTCAAGAATGGTTGGGATCGTGGTTATCTTCATTCCAGAATTCCCACAGATGACGCCATATTATTGACCTCGAAATTGAGATTAACATATTCCTTTCATCTAAACAGAAATTTTCTTCCCTAAACTGACTGGATTTTCACTTAAAAATGAGCTAGAAGAAAAATGGCTATTTGAAAGGAGAGTATCAATTTTTTATATCCTTCTTTATCTCAACTATGCCTATTTATAGATTTCTTATGAGGTCACGAAGGTAAGTAAGTCTTTTCCTTTAATTACAAGAGGGAGTTGTTGATTAGCGAGTTTTAACTGAAACTGCTATCTTTCACGTTTTATTCACCATGTGACATATTACTTCGACTCTTACACAACTTTTTCCCGTCGCTAATATCGGCAAATTTAATTGATAATACTTCGACTCTTACACAACTTTTCTCGTGGCTCCTTTTTTCTAATGCGGTGTTGATTATTTATTTATTTATTGTTTATAGAGTCTCACTAACTATCACATTTGGTTGCAATCCAATCAAGACTTTGTCTAGTTGAAATATATTGTCTCTTTTTGTCGTTAAATCACTAAAATTTAACACCTCACCATGTTAACAAATATCCTATTACAATTTGCTAACACGTGTACTTTTAATAGAAAATAGTCAAAAAGAAGATAAAATGAAGAAAATAAAAGACATTTTTCCGACTGCACAAAAAAAAAAAAATTCCTTTTCCACACAGTTACAATCGAACTGAGTTGAACTCTACGCTAAAATCTCTTGAAGTTGAGCCCGTCTTATCTTCCTGTAATGTAATAGTGGTAGTAACGTACAAGGAAGCAAAATATTTTGAATTTTCCCCATAAACCTCAAAAATGGCGGCTGCTAAAACATCTTTCTTCCAATTTCCATTCCCAATCCCCGTGGATGTTATATCTGCTCCACAAAAGGACAAGGATAAGCTTGTTCACGTTAAATGGTGGACTAGAAAACGCTGCCCTTCCTTATCCTTACTACGGATAAGAGCAAGAGGAGCTGTTACAGTTCGTGAGCTTAATGGAATTTCAATTCCCTCACAAACGGCGGCAGATTTGCAGCGGGACTCCATATCTTTGCTCAACGAGAGGATTCGCCGAGACCACAGTAAGCGAGACTCCTCGTCCTCCAAGCCGGTTATGGACTCGGAGGAGGCTGATAAGTACATTCAGCTTGTCAAGGAGCAGCAGCAGAGGGGCCTCCAGAAGCTCAAGGGCGACAGGACTGAGGGGACTTCCGGCGGTGCCTTCAGTTATAAAGTTGATCCTTACACGCTCCGTTCCGGGGATTATGTCGTGCACAAGAAGGTAGGCGTTGGACGTTTTGTTGGCATTAAATTCGATGTGCCCAAAGATTCCTCTCCACCAATTGAGTATGTGTTCATTGAGTACGCTGATGGAATGGCTAAGCTTCCTGTCAAACAGGCCTCCCGTATGCTCTACCGCTATAATCTGTAGGTTTTGCCCCCTTTTTTTGTTCCCCTTTTCCTTCTCGGAATTTTTCTGAATTCTGTACTTTCAATGCAAGTCCGATATCTGATTGCCTGTAACAAGAATTTGATGTTGCAATTCGTCTGCTGTTTGATTTTCTCACTTTCCAGTCCAAATGAAACCAAAAAACCAAGGACTTTGAGCAAATTGAACGACACTAGTGCATGGGAGAGGAGAAGAATAAAGGGAAAAGTTGCAATACAGAAAATGGTTGTCGACCTGATGGAGCTGTATCTACACAGGCTCAAACAAAGAAGGCCTCCCTACCCAAAGACTCCTGCCATAGCTGAATTTGAATCTCAGTTTCCTTATCAGCCCACACCAGATCAGAAACAGGTAGCACACAATTGTTTGCTTGTCTTTGTAATCTTGGTCAAATTATTGAAATACTTGCAGAGCTTAGATTCTTTCTGTATATTTAATGAAGAATTGAAGAAGATAAGTAGATATTCATTTACTTCGAGAATTTCATGCAATTATTGTTAGATAAGACTGAAGAAATCAATTTGTTCTAGAGTCTTTGTTATGATTGTCAGACCTATCTTGCTTTCATCACAAAGTTGTGCTTTTCAATTACCTCTTGTTATTGCCTTTGCTTGAGACTATTTACATATAGCTCACTTTTGGGGATTCTCCTATTGTCTTTCACAATTTAGATTCTCTCTATAGGCTTTCATGGATGTGGAGAAGGACTTGACAGAGAGAGAAAATCCTATGGACAGACTTATCTGTGGAGATGTTGGTTTTGGTAAAACTGAAGTTGCGCTACGTGCCATCTTTTGTGTGGTCTCAGCTGGTAAGCAAGCCATGGTTTTAGCACCAACAATAGTTTTAGCCAAACAGCATTTTGATGTTATCTCAGAGCGATTCTCAAGATATCCTAGTATCAAGGTTGGACTGCTGAGTAGGTTTCAGGTATGATAAGATCACCTAATTATATCGTTCTGTCCGGTAGCCACATTCGGATTGTTTGAGGACATTTCAATCTACATATTACTTTAGGAATCTTTTTACTGCTTCTACCCTCAAGAAAAAGTTAATAATGAATCATCAAAAAAATGCCTTGTGCATTTTGATTTCCTTAATGAAAATTTTCGCCTCCCTCCACAAGGCAAGAAACATAAATTTCCTTGACCATTTAGACCGTTTCTGTGATTACTTGTATTGTTGTGTAAAGTAAAACATCCCACTGTTCCCAAGGTGGTAAAGTAACACCTTGGAAAAGTGGTATGTTGCTACTTTTTTACTTTATGAAAGCAGCATGAAATACTATTTGAAGTTCCACTTTTGGGTTTTGAGTGGGAACTAACCTATTGTATTGTGAAGACCAAGTCAGAGAAAGATGAGCATCTACACATGATTAAATGTGGCCACTTGAACATCATTGTTGGAACTCATTCATTACTTGGCAGTCGTGTTGTATACAACAATCTCGGCCTTCTTGTTGTCGATGAGGAACAGGTTTGCCCTCTTCCTATCTTCTGCTGTACTTTTAGTCATTTGGTGCTTTATCTAAATTATAATGAATTGAAAGGCGATCAATGAGGAAAATCTTATATATTCAAAGTCAGCAGTAGTTGAAAAACCTAGATCCCCTTTTATACAAATGAGATTTTAAGTTAGGGAACTTCTAATAATAACAACTACTAAAATAAAAATTCCTAGTTAATCAAAAGATTCAAAACCACTGTAACCTTGTCTAGATCGAACTCTATCTTTTAGTCTTGTTTCTCATGGAATAAACTTTTAGTCATTTCCCATCTCCTAGTTAAGTGATGTAATAGGCCCAATAAGATGTGTTCACTCTTTTGTTACCATGGTCACTACCAGATGCTCTAGAAGGAAAGTTCATTGAAGTGACCATAGAATACAATTTTGACTCTTCTCCTCTATGTTTTTCTCTTGAGTAATCCAACATTATTTTGATGAACTTCCATCATTCTGACATTTATATCACATAGAATTTCTGTAGTAGTCCTTTCCGAAAGCTATATTTTCCATTTATTAGTTTACTAAAACAAGAAATTTTCCAAATGGTATTAGTTGTACTAAATTTATTGTTTTTCTAATCATTTATATATTCTATATTAAGTGCCAACTGTCTGAGCAGTAAAGTCAATGGTGCATAGTATGTAAGTTGGAGGGTAAAATTTTGACATGCTACACAACTTAGGATGGTTTTGACTTGTTAAATACCTTTTTTACAGAGGTTTGGCGTAAAACAAAAGGAAAAAATTGCATCATTCAAAACTTCAGTTGACGTCCTCACACTTTCAGCGACACCTATTCCAAGAACCCTTTATTTAGCACTGACTGGGTTCCGTGATGCCAGGTGGTTTCTATTTTAATCCTTGGTCTGTTCAGTCATTCAGACAATGTTTCATTTCAACTATTGTATTATCTGGCTAAATCATGTAACTGAGAGATAGTGGGTAAACATGGGCGGATATTTTCTGATTGAATAAATCTGGCTCACTGTCTCGTCCCTTTGGCATTCAAAATTGGTTTTGTATTCTGATACATGCCTTTTTTAGGACTTTATTTTGGATGATAACTGTTTGTCCTAAAAATTTTTGTAATGTACTTCTCTCAGTCTTACACATTTTATTTTTTTACTTGAAGTTTAATATCAACACCACCTCCAGAGAGGGTACCAATAAGAACCCATCTTTCATCATATTCCAAAGAAAAAGTGATATCAGCGATAAAGTATGAGCTGGACCGTGGTGGCCAGGTTTTTTATGTTTTGCCTCGTATTAAAGGTAACCTGATATTTTTTAACTTTTCATGTATGATCAAAACTTGTATTTATAAATGATTTTCATAGGCTGGATTATAAGGAAATATTTCATTGCCATTCACAGGGCTTGAAGAGGTCATGGAATTTCTGGAACAATCATTTCCACACGTTGAAATAGCAATAGCTCATGGAAAAGTAACTTTTTTATGTTATATTACATTTATATAATTATATTAGCTTATTTATATAATACACTGAATACTTGAAACTTCATATTATGGAAAACAGTGCAGTCACTTTATGTTGGACAGTTCATCATCTTTCAAATACAGTTAAAGCATTGTACAATTTGCTTACTTTGTAAGAGATGCAAATACTTGTAGTATTATCTATTTTATGTTCCAAATTTCCAATTTCTGGTAGCGGCTTTGTTCCTTGAACTGGATATGTCAAAACTATATTCCATAGTTGGAAAAAGGTGTATGCTTTAGCAAAAGTCTACTTGAATATGTTCTCCTGGACTAAGACTTCCCTTCCTTCTTGCATGAACCAGTTTACTTATTGAACAATAAACCAATAACATTTCCAGAAAAAAAAGGTTTACAAGGTTGGTAATCAGAAGTTCTTGTTTTCGAAGTTAATAAATAGATAATTAAATTTCCAAGTCTTCAGAAACTATGCTTATGCACTGGAGTCAGAAGGCGATAGCAAGCCACAACAAGTTTAAACTGGCAGATATTTGCTTTAGGTATTGTTGCCATATATTCAGGACACTTCAAATTGCCCGTTTGATTTCTCATGTAATTATGTATCACTTGAAGAATTAGTAGATACTTAAGCCATGCACAAGAGCAGAAATCAGATTGTGTAAGTTATCAATTTCCATAATTTTGGTATTTTTAACTTATAATTGGTTCAGAATTTATATAGATGTTTTGGGCAGTTTTCTAACTAGCTAAAGGATGTTACCATGATTATGTGTTTCAATAGCTTTAACATACTCTATTGCTGCACAAGTCCAGCTGTTTTGATTTGTTGATAATGAACGACAACTTATCATTTTGCCAGCAATACTCAAAGCAGCTTGAGGAAACCATGGAACAATTTGCACAAGGGAATATTAAGATTTTGATATGCACAAACATAGTTGAGAGCGGGCTTGATATTCAAAATGCTAACACCATCATAATTCAAGATGTTCAGCAATTTGGCCTTGCACAGTTGTATCAGGTTCTACTCCATTTCTGAATTGTTGAAAAGGAATGGGAGATACGATACTTCACTTGCTTACCACTACTTTTCAGTTTTTGTACATGATTTCGTGTTTTTGTCTTCATTGGTGACATGCTGGATCCGTACCAAATTTACTGTCAATTATTCTTTCTTCTTATTTTTGTGACATTATTTATGAGAATTTTTTTAGTCGTGGCTCTTTTCCTTGCAGTAAAAGATTGCTGGGTGTTTGGACTTGAAATTTCTCTCATTGCTTACACTACTACACTTTTAACTCTTAATAATTGTACGAGCTAACCATGAGCTGGAACAAGCTATTCAAGTACTCTGTCATGGCTGCTTATATAGATTTTTACTTGTTTAAGCGTCTTATTAGCTGTGGTATTTTTAATATATGTTGAGTTATTTGTGGTTACTAACTCCAGTCTTTCTTACTATTTAGTATCTTTTGACATATATCTGTTTGTATGTCTATAGTTGCGTGGTAGAGTGGGTCGGGCAGATAAGGAGGCTCATGCACACTTATTCTATCCGGATAAGTCACTGCTTTCTGACCAGGCTCGAGTAAGTTCATCCTTTCTTTTCCATTTCCACTCAGACCAATATAGCACAGAGATAAACAAATGTAATAGTTGATTTTGATCTTATTTTGCTAACTAGATTATAATAACTATCACATTCAGCATTCAATTTGTCCTGAAAGCAATGACTTTCATTTGCTAAATGCACTTATATGTAATAGATCATTATTTCGTCCCCTAAATATGGTTAAAAATAGTGTTCATGTCTTTGCACTTCAGGAGAGGCTTGCAGCTCTTGAAGAATGTCGTGATCTTGGACAAGGTTTTCAACTTGCAGAAAGAGATATGGCCATTAGAGGCTTTGGTAATATCTTTGGCGAGCAACAAACAGGGGATGTTGGAAATGTTGGCATTGATCTTTTCTTCGAAATGCTTTTTGAGAGCCTGTCAAAGGTATGTAAATTTCATGTTCTTCAATTCATTAAGTCTTGTTTTCATAATGATAAAAACTAGACTGTTCGGGGCTGCATGACTAATTAGTTCAGAGCTTGCTGGCTTTGTGAATTGAAAAAATTCTTTCCAGACTCTTTGTTAATTTATTTAAAAATAGTGCCGATTTTATCCTTTATTATCAAACTTCCCAAATTACTCTAATTTCTAATCAATAGTCTCAAAACTGTTTTGATTGTTTTCTAGGTTGACGAACATCGTGTAGTTTCAGTTCCTTACCAGTCAGTGCAGGTATTGCTTACTCTAAGATAGATTCGTGCAAGAAATTGTTCTTTTTGTCTTCAAATTAACAACTTGCCTAAGTAATGTGCAACCAAAATCTTCAGTTTTGTTGGATACATATTGATTGTTTTCGGTTTCTTGAATTTGTGTATTAGGTATCAAATTTTGCTAGTGGATCTGTTGAAAATATGTCATATATCCTTCAGATTGGAATGGTACCAATTCTCTATTTGATTGGGGAAAAGACCTTGCAATCTTCAGACAAATTAAAAAGTGTGATTGCTCGGTCCAAGTAAGGATTGAAGTACAAAGGAGACTGAAAATTAATTAGGAAACATGAGTCACCAGCTCTAGATGTGCAAGTGCTTAGACCAGAGAGCAAACAAAAAATGTAGTACATCTTTCATAAGATTTATATATATGCATGTATACGAGAAGATGTCTACAAAGTTGTGTTAATAGAATTTCAAGAAGTTGAGAAGCCTGCTGGTATTCTATTTGGTTAGAAGTAGGGTGATTAGATTTTGGCTTTTGAGCATTTGCCACATGATGAAGCGTGTTCTTGTGTACACTAAGTCCTGAAACATGAATTTCACAACTGCAAAAAAGGACATAAGCAGATTTGATGGCGAACTTTTTTGAAATTCTTAGAAGTGCAAATTTGGTGTTGGTGTGCAGACCATCCTATGCAAATTCTGTGACTTGTGGTCAGATGCTGGATTGAATGATTGTTTACCTTGGTTGTAAGTTGAAGCAGGAAAGGGAAAAGCAGAACCTTGAAATGTGCTGCTTAAATATCGTCATGTCCGAATAAGTCTAGTAGTCTTTTAATGCACGATTCACACTTTTGCAGTCAAAATTTAGAAATTTAAACATGCAAGTGGATGATTCCTTTGATTTGGTTTGTGCAATCATCCAGAATGTACCACTGATTCAGTTTCTTAGATTCTAGTTTTTACTCTCTCTCTCTCTTCCACAATAGAAAATCCGTTTTTAGAATCATGTTGCCAATAACTTGAATTTATTGGTTGTTTTTCTCATTAATTTTGTTAAAAGTATTCTAATTTTGAAAAATTTGAAAGGTTTAAAGAATAATCAATTATTTGGATTACCTTAACGTGAAGTGCAGATTAAGCTATCTGTTAATTCTTTCTTCTTTTCATTTTGTTATGCTAGCTTGATATGAATATAAACCCACATCTCCCCTCTGAGTACATAAATTATTTGGAGAATCCCTTGGAAATAATCGATGAAGCTGAGAAAGCCGCTGAAAAAGACATATGGAGTTTGATTCAGTTTACAGAAAACCTGCGCTGCCAACATGGAAAGGAGCCTTACTCTATGGAAATTCTTTTGAAGAAGCTGTATGTCAGGAGAATGGCAGCAGATTTAGGGATTACTAGAATATATGCTTCAGGTAAGATGGTCGGCATGGAAACAAGGATGAGTAAAAAGGTTTTCAGGCTAATAACAGATTCAATGGCATCTGACATGCATCGAAATTCTCTTGTTTTTGAGGATGGCTTAATCAAGGTATGATAAACATTTCTGGTAGGTGGAATCCTCCAGGACATTCTACATTCTTTCTTTAAGATCATGTATTAAAGTATTCAACCCACTCTTTTAATCTGATTATTGAGGCTTATACTATCTGAGAATGTAATAGAGAGGCTGTGGACAGTTCCAGTTGGTGACAATTTTTTTTTGTCTAGGTCCTATTATGGAATTCACGATCTTGCATACCATTTCTTATGAACTTGCTCCCTCTAGTCTCATAGTTGTGTAATTTGCTTCAAAGATATTTTACATGTATTATTGTGTGTGTTTTAGGCTGAACTACTTTTGGAGCTACCGAGAGAACAGTTGCTCAAGTGGATCTTCCAGTGCTTAGCCGAACTCTATGCTTCACTACCGGCCTTGATAAAATATTAGTTGGTGCTGCAATGGTACCATTTTATGTTTCATCCAGCTCTTGGAAGCATCTGATTTTATATCCATTGGGTCCACAAAGAAGAATATCAGAATCTCACCAAGTCTTGAGTGTTTGGTCCGCCCTGTATACATTAGCTATACTCGTGTATTATATACTGCATCATACACGACAGAAAGAGAAATAGCATTTAACATGAGGTGATCGGCAACAGCACTGAACTGCTGAATGAAACAAAGGAAGGTGCGAGTCATCATTTAAGTCTTTTTTCATTAACTGTTATTGACATTTTTTTGGTTTTCCAGGATTTAATATGAAGGTTGCCTGCAATTCCCGTTGGTAATGAAGTTACTGCTCTTTGGTTTGTTGGGGGAGGAGATGTTTATAGAAGCTGAAAATTTGTATATAACCTAATCCTTCACTAATAGCTTGATTTCATATCCTGGCAACTGAGGCCAGTAGCTGAAATTGAAAAAATGTCATAAAGCATGTGACATCCCTTGAACTTTTTTGAAACATACTGTTATTGGGGGAAGAAAGACAAATAGCCAGGCCAACAATAAGCGGCAATGCAATGAAATGCATTTTTGCTAGCACTTGTTTCAATTTCTTTCATGAAGGAATGGTTTTCCTATTTTTTATATCATTATTAATTGCTTACAGTGATAATCTATATTATGAGGAATTTAGCATAAAATGTTAATGTGCATTTTGATTGTAATGTACTCGAGTCAAATTAACTCAAGAAAGAAATATAACAAGGTAAAGCTCTCATATGAGCTTAATGAATTTTTTTTTTTTCTTTTTCTGATTTTTTGCCACACCTCATTAAAGTTGTGGAGTGTTTAATGGTTTTAAACGGGACACAATGACATAAATTAGGCTGTGTATCCTATAAAAATAAGTATTTTGATTTATACCTTTTAAACTAATTAAATATTTTAATACAGTAATATTTACGTCCTAATTATTAACTAAAACTTCAACCCCCTGAACTAACCAGATGGAAACCACTTTTGTCCTTAGAAACGCTTGACATTCAGAGGCCATTTCCTCATTTACGAGAAAATGATCTCCACATGTAGAGGCCGTTTCTGACATTTTTGGTCGATTTTGTCTTCGTATTCCTCCATCTTCACTCTTCTTCAGTCTTCTCCTCATTTCGTGGACATCAACCTTAAAAACTCCAAATAGTCGAAATCTTAACATGTTCCGATCAAAATTCAGAAATCGGCGTATGATTCCAATTATTCACTCCAACGCTGACTTCGATACCTAACTCTGACACCTATTTTTGCAATGGCAGGAGAAAGTGGGTTCAAGAGAAAAAAAATATTGATAAAGAATCATCTTCAAAGAAGAAGAAATTTTACAAACCCAAGGTAGCATTTGTTTTTTTCAATTTTCGCCCATGTGTACTTTTTTTTTTTTTTTTTTGTTCCTTTTTTGGTTTTGATTTTTTTCTAGTTTTGATATTTCGTATGTGACTTTTCTGGTTTTGTTCCTTAACGTTTGTTTTGTGTAAAATGAAGTATGTATAAAAACTGCTCAAACACTGCAAGAACCAAAGATTCTGAGAATTCGGAAGCATTAGATCCAACGAACAAAGTAAAGATGCCAAATACAAGTAAAGGAAATAACACTAATTCATCAGCTAAGATATTCCCAAAAAGTCGAGAACTGTGTTCGGATAGTGCAAAGTCTCGATAGTTAACTTTTGATCTTCTGGTCGAAGAACGTCGATGAAGGCGCTCCTTATGATAAACAGATCCATTTTGCAAGTGCCACTCTACAGAATCGTACATGAGATTTTCACTTCATACGGCTCCTCATTCAATTCTTTCGAAAATTCAAATAATAAGCGTAAATATGAAAGTGATAAGTAGAAGAGAAGAGGGGATGTAAACTATATAATTGTGGAGGTTCGATCCCAACCAATGATTTACGTTTTTCGTTATCAAGTTCTCCGTCATGAGTAAAGCATATTCACTATATTAATTGACTTATGGTACTATACAAATCCTTACAACGCTTTCGGTAACTTACAAACAAGGATTACTGATCTTTATAAAATATTCAACTTTACAAGACCTCAACATAACACACGCTATTGAGTTTTACGAGACCTCGATATGATCCACAAGTATAACAAAATGATTTTGCAATAATACTCCTCCCTTGATAAATGATACAAACGAATTAAGTATTAAGAGATGATAACACTTCAAAAACAGTAACAAATGATAACTAAAATGTTAGATGAAATTTTGATGAATATGATAATTAAAAATTAGATTCAATCAATAAAAGTTTTTCAATGAGAAGATGAAGAATACTTAAATGCTATTTAAGTTAAAAAAATCTTTTCAAAATATTTCTCTCTTTTAATGAGTGTAACAATAAATTAAGTACCAAGAGAGAAGTAAGAAACTTTGATGAATATAATAAGTTTTCAAATTTAATTCAATCAATCAAAATTTTAATATAAAGAAGTAGAATAATTAGATGCAATGTAAGTTCAAAGATTTTCTTTAAAATATATCTCCATTTTAAGAATGATAGAAATGAGTTAATTACAAAAAGAAAGATGAAATTTTTTGATGAAGATTTTAATTTAAGAAGTTTGATGTAACAATTAAAGTTTTTTTATATGAAGAAATAAATTAAATGAATTCAAATATAAGTTCAAAGAATTCTCTCAAAATATCTCACTTTGATGCACTTGAAACTCTTATTAAAAAAGGAAAGAGTGAGGGTATTTATTGAATTCAAAAAGTAAAATATTCTATTAAACTGGACAACCAACCAGACATCTTCATTTGGATCCGAAAGACCAAAATAGTCATTATGCATATAAAATCTAATGGTCAAAAATTCGACCATTGCATGAACTAAATGTCCTCATGAACGAATCAGACATCCATCTTTCATGAATTTATAGAGAAAGATTTTGCAAATTTTTTTTTGAAAATCTGGATTACCAATCGGATGAGCATCCGGGAGTCCACATGCTCAAATCGAACGTCAGATCGTTTCAACTGATTGTTTTTTCTTTTTTGACCTTGTTTAAGCCGATTCGAATATTTTG
This sequence comes from Fraxinus anomala, assembly GCA_903798345.1. NCBI lineage: Eukaryota > Viridiplantae > Streptophyta > Magnoliopsida > Lamiales > Oleaceae > Fraxinus > Fraxinus anomala. The sequence continues at coordinate 13,968 of CAIGRN010188533.1, forward strand.
ACAATTGTAGACTTTTGAAAGGTGTTTTTAACTAGTTTTCAAGGTAAACGATATTTTAAAAATATTACCTAAGTTCAAACATTTTTTTAAAAATCAATTTTACTTTTGATCAAAACATTTTATACAAGTGATGATCAAAATATTTTTTAGGGTACAAAGTGATTTTTGAGCTTTTATTATTCATAGCTAAAGATCAAAGTATTAGTACATTTATATTTGAACTAAGAAATTTAGTTTTTGATCTTGTTTTGAATTTTGGCTCTTAGGCTCTCGTCTTGATCTTTCATATATTTGACTTTTAAACTGTTGATCTTGATTTTTTTTTTTAAGTTTGTATTTTAAGATTTTTTGACGACGATCGATCAATTTATCATTGAATGATTTGAAGACTAATTATTTTAAATTCAATTGTTAGTAAACAAGATTAACTTGTTTGTTATAATCAAAACTTTAAGATTATAATCAACAATAGGTCAACAAAATTGACATCAATGACTTTTGAATATTTTTTGTAGAACCAAAAATTTCCTCATCTTTTGTTGCCAAATTGAAAAGTTTCATTTTCTATTGAAAATTTCCATTTCAGAACGTGAAGTCATTTTTGAAAACAGAACCACCAAATTACACAATTAGGTCACACAAAATAATTCTAAGATCACAACATACGCCGTTCTAAATTCTCAGAATTTCATGAGATTCCACATCTCAGTATTAAGGAAATCGTCAAACGGATCAAGTCAAGGTATTCTAACAAGTTAATCAATGCAACACAAAAATGTGCCAACAAAAATTCAGTTTCTCCATAACAGGTTAATCAATGCAACACAGTGATTTAATGGCAATTAAAATACAAAATCAATAATCAACTTGCAATTAAATCAAACACTTCAAATTTGCAGTCCATAAATAATGAGAGATGTGAATTTACCAAACTTTAGAGACACCACTATTGCCTTAAAGCTTCAGCAACTGCAATAATCAATAAAATACGATCGAATTCTAAACGTGCAAAGGGAAAAATCATTTAGATTTCAATGTATAACCTGAAACAGAAAACTAACAATACCAAAATATAAAAAATGATGTTAGGAACAAATTGCCTAAAGATGCCGTCGCCGGATGCGCCTCCACGCGCCACTGGAGTCTCTGCGTGTGGTTGCTACGTGCTGCCACCATACGCCTCCACCGGTCACACTTGCCGCATTACTGGGATCGCCTCCACCTGCATGTCATGCCGTGGTCTCCATTTTACCAAACGATCACTGGATGGCCCAAAATCGCACAAACAGTCCGGTCAAATTGCAAAAACTAGGTAGTTTTTTGCATTTTTGTTTGTTTTTGCTGATTTTTGGATTTGTTTTTGGTCGAAAATCCACCACCTAGGGGCTCTTTACCAATTGTTGCGGAAGCTTGCTCCAAAATTTTCTAAACAGTGATTTCCTCAGTTTCACATTACCTTTATCTACTAAACAACCAATCAAAACAGCTCCAACCCACAACCAATAAATTCACTATGGTTGCTTTTCAATCTCACCTACAAANACTATGGTTGCTTTTCAATCTCACCCGCAAATGACAAGATATTGGTGTTGATTTGTAGCCACAAAAACAAGAAGGAAACCAATGGAAGGAGGCACAAAGAGGGGACCAAAACCACAAAGGAAGCCACCAATTTTTGCACAAAGCAGACAACCATTTTTCTCTCTTATTTTATAGACACGTTTTCTCTCAATTTCACACAAATCACACACTAGAACGAATAGGGCTAAACAACCGTATACATGGATATATGTTAGGCTTTAGTTGGACTAAGAGATGGATTAAATGGACGAAGATCCAAGAGCTGTCCAATAGGTAAAATATATGCAACATAAGCATTATTAATTTTATAAGTTACTTCTAACAGTCCACATTATTTTCGGGTTGAGTTTTTAGACTTGATTGTTGGTAATCAATTCACCATTGGTCCAAACCTGTGAAAATATATTTTGAGGTTTTAAATCATTGTCAAAATTTATTGGGCATTAAAACTCAACACAAACTTATTTTGAATTGTATATTATTTCAATAAAATAATTTTGCAAATGAATTCATTGTTGTCTTTCATTTTCATCTTTTAAGTTAATGCATTATATTTAGCCCATGTTTGATAACCATTCTTTCAGAACTCGTTTATTCTCATACTCATTTTCAAACACACATTCTCAAAAAAATTATTATTCAGAAACTCATTCTTTTCGAATAATGGTTAACGGGGCCTTAATATGCAAATTTAAGAGTAAAGTTCAATGTGCCCCGTTTTCGTCGTTTTGCTTTCCTCGTGTGGTCAAAGTCATCTTCACAATAAATTGTAAACCGCTCGACTGATTAATCCTGGATTGGCTCTACTGTTGAATGCTCCACGCTTGAAACACTCACTAAAGAGGCAGAAATATTGTCACCATTTTGCATGTTCCAATTTAAAGTAGAGACATTTTAAATATAATATACTTTTTATTTTAAAGAGCCAACTTTTAAAATTATATTATAAGGAAATCTTTAAATTAATATTTTAACATAGAGAGTGAGTTGACTCTCGAAACCCACTTTCTATAAGCATTAAATGTATTCAAATTATTTCAATTTTCAATGGAGAAAAATAATTTAATAATTTAGAGAAAAGTTAGTGAAAATAAAAGATAGGAAAAAATAATAAATATTTTTTTGAAAGTAATAAAATTAAGTGTTAAATATAAAGATGTCGGAGTACTTAATTTTTTTTAAATATGCTCTTTAAAAATTAGAAAGACTTTAGGAGATAATCTAAACCCCAAAAAATCTGGTGGAATCGCTATATTCATCATCATTTTCTTCAAAAGCATACAAATGCATCAACACAAATTTAAAGGCTCGTGGTTCATGTAGTCATTCCAATGATGCAGGAGTGCCTCTAAAGCAGGAGACTTAAGAATGATTCTACTATTAATGCAAGACAACGGAAACAAGAACGACGACGATATTCTTAACCTTAAGGTAGTAAAGATTCATTGATAGGAAATTCAGAGCTCTAAGCTAAGTACTCTCGCTTCTTAGCAAGTGAGAAATTGGCTATGGAATCCCGATACATTTTGAAACATGATGGAGACAACGGCTCAAGGGTATAAAGAAGCAAAAGTATATGCAAGATCAAATACTTTGAAGATTTATCTTAAACAGACATCAAAACGATGCCTTTACGAGACAAACAAAGCAAATGCAAAAAGTAAGTAAATATGAGAGATGACAGAAAATCTAAAAACTGAAGAATTTTTCACTGCCTTCTTTAAATCTCTTTCTTTCAGCGGAGTAATTTTGGATATATATTGGAAGAGCGAATCTCAAAAGAAATATGTGATCGTCGCGCTCTACCACCAAGGAAAGCAGCATTTCTGCAAGGAGAGAATGGAACGATGAGGCTGAATTCTAATACTCAAAATCATGTCACATATGAGACAAAAAGATGATTGAAAGTAGATATGTGATCTACAAACCTTAGGTTTCTCTTTTGATAGATGATTTTGTGCGACGTTATAAGATGGATGCTTTGGAGTGGTCGAGACAATTCCAGGCCCCGGATGCTTTTCCTCCCGCACCTTGTTAAAAATGCCGGTGAAATCTTCAGCTGATTGAGGATCATTCTCATTCCATTCACCAAATCTTGGAACAGCGGCACCTCTACCTGGCTGCCATTAGCAATACAATCAAATTATAAGAAAAATTGGATCTCTAAAATTAGATTTTAAAAAGAAAACTTACACTTTCAACACCTCGAGTAGGCTTTTGTCGAGATCTTCCAGTATTACCATGGCTGCTATTGTACGAGTTCTTTCCTTCCTGAGCAGGAGATCCACTGCCTCCTTCCACAATCTTGGCCTGGTAATGTGGATGAAGAGGTGACCGATCAATGCTATATTCCGATCCTGCACTAGACCTTGCAGGCTGACCATATCTCATCCCACGGCCTCCATAGTTTTGCTCAGTCCATTCATTAGCAGTTTTCTGACCCAACATTTCACTACGAGCTGGAGAATTAGTAACTTTCCTGTAATCACCCTCTTCCCTGCTCGTTCTACGGTTAGGTGTTGGCCCGACTGCTCCCATTCCTACTGGTTTCTCCGGTCTAGTTCTCGGTTTTGATGCAGAAGCAGACATAGGAGCGGGAGGCGAAGGAGAAGGAGCAAGGTGTCGAAACATATCTGGATTCTCTTGGGGATCGTTCGGATTTATCATCTTCCCACCTTTATTTTTTCTTGCCGTATCGAAGTAGACCGTATAGGGAACATCATTGCCTTGATTTTCCCAGTTGCCAAACTTCGGTACATTCGAATGCTTCTATGGGAATAAGAACAAATGTAATTAATTTTACTAGTAGATGAAACTTTCTGCGCAAAGCAAATGTGCTTTCTTGTTTAAAACACAAATATACATCATTATATCGATTAAACCAGGATATTCAGTTTAAAACTTAAACAAAAATAACTTCAAGGAGCTAAAAAACTTCTAGGGATCATCGACTGAATATGATTTTAGAATTTTGCTATGAGTACATAATAGTACCCATAAAGTTTGACATAATGGCCACATGATCACCCCCTATTGGGGGCTCGACATAATGTTCACATGGTCACCTCCTAACAAAACTCATTACTGAGGTCCCGACATAATGGCCACATTATGTCAAATTTTATGTGTTTTGCTATGCATCCATAGCAAAATTCATGATTTTAATTCAAAACACTTCTTTGTATGGTTTTGGCAGCTAGGTTCCGTACTGATCCACCCAGTAGGCCCATCTCGCTCTGGTCCACATTGAAACGGGCAGGCCCAAATGAGCATGTAGGAATATTAGAGGCGGGCCAAGCTCTGACGTGATGTGATTATGGATTTTAATATTTAAAAGAAAAGTTTTGAGTCTATAACTAATTTAAATTGCTGATTTTAGGTCACTGAGTTATAGAAACAATTAATGCTTACCTTAAAACAGTGTACGAATTTCAGTTGAATTTGAGATGAATTGGTTCAGCAATGCCATTTGTACAGCAACAATTGACCGAAGTGGTTGACAACCACTCACAAATGATGGGCTCCACTGTGATTAAAAAAAAAAAAATGACCCACCCACTCACCCCATGTGTGAGAGATTGTCAACAAAACCACCTCCCTCCCCCATGTACAAGTAGCACGGTTCTTTTTGGTTTGATGATTTCCCCGTAGTCACATCACACGTGAAAATTCGTGTGCAAGTTTATCATCCCAATTGATAGTTTTGATGACATGAGAACCTAGATTCGCAGGTCAAAATATTTCACCCATCTTCCAAAATGAGCCTCGAAATCGATCTCAATGGTTTGGAAAGACTTGGCTCTTACCACTCTAATTAGACTATAGCCCTCAAAAATTTATATAGTTGGTGAATTTCAAAAGTGGAACTCCTTGCTTTAAATTGAGTACATTATGTTCATATATTATGTAAAAAATGTTTACACATGTGTGATGTACTATGTCTGGGAATGATGTGATTTGGTGACAAAAATCATTTTCAAAATTGAAATGAAAAAGAATGAATTACATGTTTCAATCTTGAAACTCATGGATGGAAGGTGACATGAAAGAAAGATATTTCATCCATTTTGTATAGATACACATCATTCGATCATTATCGGCTCAAAAAAATTTGTTAAATTATCGGTTTGAAAAGCAAATAGTTAAAAAATTTAATAACGAGATTTATTTTTCACGTCTTAAGCAAGAAATTCACTTCACTAAGTGTAAAATGGCTAGTGCGTGATCGGCTAAATTTGAAACGTTTACTTACAAGTTCACTTATTAGTTTTAAATCAATAACTTTTTTCTCTAGTCAAACTTAAAGATAAGTAAAAGAAAAAGTAACTTATATTTGATGTTAAAATGAGTAACTTTTTTCTAGATAAAAAATTTAGAAACAAAAATTTATGCTACCATTTGTCTAGGCATGTGATGTTGGGAATTTACTTAAACATGCGCAGCGAAAAATAAGCAATTTTCAATTCCCACCAAGGATCTACATTGTATTTAGATAGAAACTGTGATAGAAATTATACCTTTAATGATTTCTGCAAACTCCTTTGCTT
>CAIGRN010188537.1:0-10637 GCA_903798345.1 Fraxinus anomala
GCAAATCTGAGTTCATTCTCTACAATATATTTTACTTTTTACAACTATTGATCTATTTACATAACAATTGGTTCTTATCTTACAATCGTAGTTTGTTAACTTTGCCGGAACTTTAACTGAAACATCTCATGTCGTCTAACTTATCCCACGTCCATCTGGAGCAATATTGACCGTTGATCGGCATCTACGTGTTGGATTTGGCTTGCGCATGTACGTGTGGGCCAGGCATTTGTTGGCAACATTTTTTGGGGTCAATAGATTGGCGCTGTCTGTGGGAAACCCCATTATAACCATGAGCAACCCCGTGGAAAAAGCTTGTTGAAAAAATAATTTGGGCATCCCCCTTGAAAAAGGATTTGTTCCTGCAAAGGAATAAGAAGAAGCCCCTAAAGTTGGAAAATATTTGAGTTTAGGCCGGAAAAGAGATGAGTTCAGATGGAGATGCCTCTCCCAGGCGTATGAGGGAGAGTGACAATGAAGTCCCAGCCACGGCCGTCCCTGCAGGCCGGTGCCGATCTCACCGCCATCATAGATGAGGTGGGATGAGGATGGCAGCTCAGCTCACAAGGAAAATGGCAACTATAGCAGCCAAAATTTAGCCATGCAAGAATTATTGAAACAAATGCACGACCATGGAGGAAGTCAAATCCCTACCTTTTCTCCTCAAGAACAATATCAACAGGAAGAAGAGGTGCAAAGCCAAAGAGCTCGTCGTCCTAGGCATGCAAGAGGAATCAGCCCTATAAAGAGGGAGGTGGGAGTTGATGTCTCTTCAAACTACGCTTCTGGCCGACCCATCGAGGCCCCGCTCAACATGGAAGATAACTTCCCTCCAGAATATGAACTAGAACATGGGCCTTAGAGGTCCATCAGTATATTTAACCGATTGAGCCCAGCCAAACTGAGCATAAGCAGCAACCTGGAATGCCAGTACCTCGAAACAGACCCCAGTCCCTACCTCCTGAGACTTGGCCGTCCGAGAAAAGGCAAGAATATGCCCCCCGGACTGTGCCACCTCGACATGAATGTCGAAGAAGGGATGAGGAGGCAGGAAACTAGGCAGGACCTTCGTACCACCACCAAGGTATGAGGCTGATGGAAATTATGATTCAGACGGTCCCCAGAGATCTTATGACTTGGACGATGATGATAACAACCTGCCATTTCACAAGAATTGAGGAATGCCCAAGTGTCAAGCCATTATGTGATGCCCAAGATACCAAAGTACAATGGGAGAGGCGACCCAGCTAAGCATTTGAATAGCTACAAGACCCATATGAGCTTGAAAGGTGCCACCCCGACTGTGAAATGAGCTTTCCACTTGACCCTAAGTGGAGCAGTAGAAATTTAGTACAGTACGCTACCACTTGGGAGCATCAGAAGTTGGCCAGAATTCAAAACCACCTTCTTGAAAAGATTTGCGGTAAGTAAAGAATGAGAGACCCCCATCCAACGCCTTCAGGACATGAGGCAGTAGCCCGGTGAGACTCTAAAGAGTTTCATATCCCGTTTTATAGATGAGATGACATATTGTGTTCAAATCACTGACCGTGAAGCTTTATCGGGGCTAAGAGGAGGCCTAAACATGAACACCTTATTTTGGAAAGATGTCCAGAACCAGGACCCAACTACTTATGATGCATTGCTAGAACGATGAGGCGAGAAATTATTAATGAAGAGCTAATTGATCACCGAAATAGGGCTAGCCAAGGTCTCCGGCCTCAACAAAGGCAGCGTGGGAGAGGGCCTACATCCCACTTGATGGACCGCCAATGGAATCAATTCGACAACGAAATTGCCCCCAGTTTAGGCTAGGCACTCACCATGACTACCTTGAATGCTGTACCTACATTGACTTACGAGGAAGTGCCAGCTACAAATCCTCAGCAAAGTGGACCTTTACAACATGCCTTCCATAGAGGTCGAAGCTGAGGGCATAGTTCAGGTCCTAGAAGCAGAATGAGCCCCATCGAGTATTGTACATATCACCATTCATACAGTCATGATACTGCTAATTGCAGGGATATCACATACCATCCCGGACGAACAAGCTCCCGAAATAACAGAAGAAACGATACCCAAAGGGACAGGCCCCCACCTAGGCATCTCCAGCTGCCTAGGCGTGATGAGGCCTCCCCCGCCACCGAAACAAATCACCTTGGCTTGGAAGAGATCGCGAAGAAGAAAGAAATAATGAGGAGTAGCGAAACTGCCGAGGCCTTCAAAACTAGGAAGGGAGTACCTCCATCCACAAGATTGATACAATTTTCGGAGGTCCTTATGTTGGTGGTGAAACAAGGAATTCCCAAAGGAACTATGCAAGAGAGGCTAAATACCCCCCACTAACCAGCTACATAGTGGATAATAGCTCCCGAAGAAATATATCACCTCTCATTACTTTCACGAATGAAGACTCGGAGGATGTCCATTATCCCCATTGGGACGCCCCTTATTGTAAGGTCCGTAGTGGCTGAAAACGGGTCGAAACGAATGTTGGTAGACAATGGTAGCTCTGTTAATATTCTCTTTGGAGCCGCGGTTGACAATATGATTCTGGACCACGAGCTGACTCCCATCACCACCCCTTTGTACGGCTTGAATTTCATGGTAGTTGATAGCAGGTCCGCCTACCATGGGGTCTTAGGAAGGCCTGCATTGAAAGATCTTGGAGCCGTCACTTCCATCCACCACCTATGCATGAAACTCCTAACTAAGCAAGGGGTGACAACGGTAAAATGTGACGAAAGAGGAGCTCAGGAATGTTATCTGAACTCCATCAGGAAGGCAGAACCCAGGGACATTAACATGATAGCAGGCGAGGCCGATATGGACATTGCCAATAAGACGCCTACATTCGACGAAATTGACCCCCGCATCATCGAGATCGAATCTCAAACAGCCCCAATGGAGGAACTAGAGACTTTCCCTGTGGACACGTCGGACCCCTCCAAGCTATTGCAGGTGGGCAACTGTTTAGCTCCAGAATTTAAGGAGAAGCTTAAAGAGTTCTTGTGTAAGAATCTAGATGTATTTTCTTGGAGGCATGAAGATATGATAGGCATTGACCCAGGGGTCAGTTGCCACCATTTAAAAATCGATCCCAAAGTTGCCCTGCATAGACAAAAGAGAAGAGTTTTGAACCCGGAGCGATATGAGACCTTGAAAGAAGAGGTACAAAAGTTAGTCAAGAAGGCTTCATCTGAGAGACCCTTTACCCGAAGTGGATCTCCAACCCGATTCTGGTAAAGAAGCATAATGGGAGGTGGAGGGTATGCATCGATTTTTCCGACTTGAACAAGGCTTGCCCTAAAGACAGCTTTCTACTCCCCAGGATAGATCAACTGGTAGACTCTACCGCGGGACACGAGTCTTTAAGTTTCATGGATGCTTACTCCGGCTATAACCAAATTCCCATGTACCCAGGCGATGAGGAACACACCTTATTCATCACAGATAGGGGACTTTATTGCTACAAGATGATGTTGTTTAGGTTAAAAAATACCATAGCCACTTACCAAAGGCTTGTGAATAAGATGTTCACCGACTTACTTAGCAAAACAATAGAGGTCTATGTAGATGATATGCTTGTCAAAAGTTTAAAGGTTAGCGACCACATAAACCACCTCAACGGAGCTTTTCAAATCTTACGAAAATATCGCATGAGGTTGAACCCCCTCAAATGTGCATTCAGAGTCGCCTCAAGCAAGTTCCTAGGCTACATGATTAATCAGAGGGGGATAGAGGCGAATCCTGAGAAAATTCAGGCATTGATTGAAATGAGGTCCCCTTAGAAGCCAAAGGAAGTGCAAAGTTTGACCGATCGGGTGGCTACCCTGAGTCGTTTCATATCTAAAGCTACCAATAAATGCCTTCCTTTCTTTAAAGTGTTGAAGGAGAGAATGATGTTTCAGTGGACAGAGGAGTGTGGAGAGGCCTTCCAAGAGCTAAAAAAGCACATAGGGTAGGCCCCCTCCTATCGAAACCCAAGTTGGGTGAGGTCCTACAACTCTATATAGTCGTATCTAACGAGGCCATAAGCGCTGTACTTGTAAGGAATGAGTCGGTGTATTATATCAATAAGGCGTTACTGGCACCTGAAACTCGCTACCTGGATATGGAAAAGTTAACACTAGCGTTGGTAACTGCGTCTCGTAAGTTGAGGCCTTATTTTCAAGCCCATACCATTCACGTGTTAACGAATTTCCCACTTAGGTAAGTGTTACAAAAACCTGATACCTCGATAAGGTTATTAAAATGGACTGTGAAATTGAGGGAGTTCGAAATCCTCTTCAAAGTAAGAATAGCCATCAAGGATCAGGCCTTAGCAGATTTTGTGGCAGAATTCGCCAATGCTACAGAAATGGACGAGGCGATGGAACATGCTGAGCCCCCAACTTGGAACTTGTTTGTGGACGGCTCGACTGGGAAACAGGCTCAGGCGCAGGCGTGGTACTTGTGAGCCCAGAGGGCCATAAGTTGAATTCCGCTGTACGGTTCGAATTTAAGGCCACCAACAATGCAACCGAATATGAGGCACTCATTGCCGGCCTACACTTAGCTATGGAAATGCAAGTAAAGAGGTTGCTCATCAACAGTTACTCCCAACTCATTGTGGGGCAGGTCAATGGTAGTTTTGTGGCCCGGGACAAAGGCATGACTGCCTACCTTAAGTTGGTATTGAGGCTGCTCCCCTCTTTTGAAAAGTTTGAACTGGCTCATATCCCTCGTATCGAAAATGCCCACGCTGATGCCTTATCTAAATTGTCTAGTAGTAAGGATTCTGAGTTACCGATGGTGGTGCCAGTCGAACACCTCTTAAAACCATCTACCTCGGCGGAAGAAGTGATGTGTAGAAGGAACCCCAACCTGGATGCAACCCTTTATTGCCTATCTCAAAGATCAAATTTTGCGAAACAATAAGGAGGAAGCCTACAAGCTTAAGAGGAGGTATGCACATTTCGTACTGATCGATGACGTTCTTTACAAATAAGGATTTTCCTCGCCTCTCCTTCGATGCGTCGGGGGAGAGAAAACCAATTACGTACTCCACGAGATCCACAAAGGTGTTTGTGGCAACCATTCTGGAGGACTTGCTTTGGTAAGAAAATCACTGAGGCAAGGGTACTATTGGCCTACCCTGAAAAAAGATGCCATCCAATTTGTTCGAAAGTACAATAAATGCAAGCGTTTCTCTCATATTCAACGACAACCCTCTCAGATGTTAACTGTAGTTTCCAGCCCTTAGCCTTTCAGCAAGTGGGGTATGGACCTCATCGACCCTTTGCCAAAAGGCAGAGAGAGTGTTAACATCGCCATTATTGCAATTGACTATTTTACAAAATGGGTTAAAGTTGAACCTTTGGCAAAGATCACGGAGGCTAACACCTCCAAGTTTCTATGGAAGAATATAATATGTCTCAGACAATGGAAAATAGTTTGACAATGAGAAGGTGAGAGATCTTTGTGAAGAGCTGGGAATCAAGAAGCAGTTTTCTACTCCTCATCACCCCCAGGCCAATGGACAGTGGAAGTTGTAAACAAAACCATAAAGTATACTCTGAAGAAAAAACTTGACACGGCCAAAGGGGCTTGGGTGGATGAGTTGCCCCATGTGCTATGGGCAATCCGAACTACCAGTAGGACCCCAACTGGTGAGACCCCCTTTTCAATAACCTATCGGGCCGAGGCTGTGAGCTCGGTAGAAGCGGGACTATCTTCCCCCCGAAGGTTACACTTAAGTGAAATATCAAACGATGAGCTTAGGAGATGTGAGCTCGATTTCCTTGAAGAAAAAATGGATGATTCATAGTTGAGACTAGCAGCGTATCAAAGGAAGATGACCAGGTACTACAATGATAAAGTAAAGAAGAGGTCATTCCGAATAAATGACTTGGTACTTCGGAGAGTGTTCTTATCCTTCAAAGAGCCAGGGGTGGGAACCTTGGGACCAAATTGGGAAGGCCCATATCGTATCAAAGAAGCTATTAAACTTGGTACTTACTTAATCGAAGACATGGATGGAAATGTTCAACCTCATCCATGGAATGTTGTGCATTTAAGAATGTATTACCAGTAAATGTAAGCCACACCTGGAAGTTATTTCCCAGCCTTTATGAATAAATAAAAGACTCATTGTAACAAGGAAAATTGTAAAGCGTGGGCTCCTCGGAGGAGAGGTTCAGGTACCTAAAAGGGAGCACCTCGTCTAAACTCCGAGGCGTGCAACACATGCCTCCCTTGACGAGGATGAACATCAAGGGATAAGCCTTTACATGATTGAACCATCCACCATGTAAGGAAGCGTGGGCGCCTCGGAGGAGACCTCGTCTGAACTCCGAGGCGTACAACACATGCCTCCCTTGACAAGGCTGAACGTCAAGGGAGAAGCCTTTACATGGTTGAACCATCCACCATGTAAGGAAGTGTGAGCACCTCGGAGGAGAGGTTTGGTACCCCAAAAGGGACCACCTAGTCTAAACTCCGAGGCATACAACTCATGCCTCCCTCTGGCGAGGCTGAACGTCAAGGGAGAAGTCTCATCATAGTTATTCAATTCCAGTTCCAGTCCAGCTAGTTAAGCTCAGCTCTGATGGGGTTCAAGCTGTAATTTTTCGAGGTGGTTCATAATTTGTGCGTTATGGAATTCCATTCACTTCGAAGAAAAATGGAAAAATTGTAAACAATGGGAGATAAAGGAATTTCATTCATAGAATAAAAGAGTAAGTACATAAGGAGATCAAAAGAATTACAACAGTTAATCAAGCCTACACTACTGCTGAGGAGGTGGAGGAGCTTGTATGTCAGTGGCAGGTGCATTAGTCGCCACTTCTTCCGAAGCCCCTTCAGTAGGGACTTCTTCAGTAGCTCATTCTGTCGGGGTTTGGGGGACCTCTTCCTCAATGAACTTTGCCCTAAGGTCAGAGGCATCTAGTTCAAGATAGAGCTCCTCGACCCTACCCACTACTTCATTGTAGACAAACTTCCTCCAATAGATAGCGAAGCGTTGGTACTTCCCTGTTAAGTAAAATTTGGCAATGTAATTCTTCACCGCCACCTCGCCAGCCTGTTAAGCCTCAGCTATTTTAACCTCTTTCACATAATATCTAATCTGAGTCTCTATGAACTGGTTCGCATCCTTGAAACCAGCGAGTTCGAGGTTGACTTTCTCGAGAGCCTCGGCAGTGATCATTTGATGATTATCTCAAGTTTCGACTTTCTTTGTCAGAGAAGCCACCTCACACTGAGACTCATACACCTCATTCTTAAGGGCCTCAATCTCAGCCAAGGTCGAAGCTAGCTTGGCCTCAGTTTCTATTTTTTGGGCCATTAGTTCGTCAACCTCTACCTTGCCCCTCTTCACTTCGGCCTCAACAACATTTAATTTCTCATACGAGGCTCTGTTTTTCCGTTGAATGTCAGATAACACTTCTTGACATTCCAAAACCACCTCAAAGGCCCTTACACTTTTGGCTCACTAATGTGGTAGTGAGGTCTAACGCGTTACAGGTAGACACATAGTTTTGCCATCTCTCAGTCCATAATTTATTAAAATTTTCTATGGCCCCTCGGACTTCAAGTGGCAGCATCTCCAGGACTGTCGATTTGAAGAAGCTTTTACCTTTGGAGGCCATCAATCCGAAGTCCAAGAAATAATGGTCTCGGTCAATGAGGTGAGCAAAGCTTCTGAGCCTCAGAGATCTTTTGTAAATGTCTTCGATGACGTCCTACTCAGCCTCGTGAAGCTCATAACGTGAACCAAAATCTGCAAACAAAACAAATAAGAATCAGTACCGAAATGTTGGACATAAATCACAAGCTGAAGGATGAAGCACTCACGAGCTTCATAGTACTAGGTTGGTACCATACAAGCTGGGACAGTATCCCCTCAACCAACTGCCACCTATCCCTAACCCAGAACTAAAACTCATTCCACTCCTTGATGGAGGAAGGACGCCCCACTACGAAGGGAGCATGAGAACCCCAAGGAGTAATGTAGTACCACCCCTTGGAGTCATCCTTCCCGATGACCCGAGCATGAAATATTGTTTGGAAGACATACAGAGGCATGTCCTCGCATAAGGAGACCTCCTTCCAAAGGAAATAAGCCCCAACTAACTGGCTTCACCCATTTGGTAGAATCTAGGTGGGGGATAATATGAAATTCCTCAGCACCGCCTTAAAGAAAGGGTGCAGAGGCAGACACACTCCTACTTTAAGTAGGAATTCACTGATGGCCATACAGCTTGACCTCGGAAAAAAAGCTCGTTTGTCAGCCTCAGGCACTAACAACTCAACATAATGAGGTATGCAATATGTTTTCCTAAGCTCCACTAATTTAGAAGAGGTTATGGAAGATGGAATTTTGGCAGCCCCCCAATCCGCCTCGTAATCTATGGGCTCCTTGGCCATGATATACCAATCTCCCGACCTCCCAGAAACGGATTCTTCCCCAAACCTAGCTACGATAATGGCCATGGGTACCTCAGCAGACATGGCAATCAGAGGAGAAGGTGAGAAATGAGAAATAAAATACTGGAAATCCTTTTACAAGGGAATACCTAAATGAAAAACGAGGTCCAGGAACTCGCCTGAGAACAAGAGTAACTTCGAAAAGATGGAGAACGCGAGAGAATTTGTAGAATATGTTGCAAAGGTAAAGTTTCAAAATGTCAAAGTTTTGGCTTTTATACAAGGAGAAATCAAGTCTCGGTCATTAGATCGAAGCCCAATTAATCTGAGGCGTTGATTATTTGCCATCATTACGCATTTAATGTAACGGTCATACACGTATTGGGAGTTGTATCACTATAGTTACCTCACCTAGGAAACATGCGAAGCCGTCAAATCATGCACATCAACATCGAAACTATCTTCATAGTCCTAAGCCTCGACAGTTCAGTAATTCGCTCTGCCTCAGCTCCACAAGTTCAGTTATCTTCATAGTTCTACTAGGCAGTTCAACTATTCGCTCTGCCTCAACTCCAAAATAAATTCAGCTACCTTCTTAGCTCTAAGCCTCGGTAGTTCAGCTATTCGCTCTACCTCAACTCTACAAGTTCAACTATCTTCATAGCTCTGCTCGGCAGTTCAGCTATTCGCTCTGCCTCAGCTCCAAAACAAGTTCAGCTACCTTCATAGCTCTGAGCCTTGGCAGTTCAGCTATTCGCTCTACCTTAACTCCAAAACAAGTTCAGCTCGGTAGTTCAGTAATTCGCTCTACCTCAGCGCCACAAATTCAGCTATCTTCATAGTTCTGAGTCTCGACAGTTCAGCAATTCGCTCTGCCTCAGTTCCAAAACAAGTTCAGCTATCTTCATAGTTCTAAGCCTCGGTAGTTCAGTTATTCGCTCTGCCTCAGCCCCAAAACAAATTCAGCTCGGTGGCTCAGCAATTCGCTCTATCTCGGCTCCAAAACAAGTTGAGCTATCTTCATAGTTACGAGTTTCAGAAATTCAACTGTGAAACTGCTCCAACATTAAAACTTCAATATCTTTCGACACTGCTTCAGGACCATACATCTCCCTATTTAAAGTAAGCCAGGCTTAAACCAACTATTCAATTCCAAAGTAAGCCAGGCTTAAACCAACTATTCAATTCCAAGTATAGTATAAATATCTATGCTTGGACTTAGGAGACTAGTATGATGGACTACAAATTTCAAAAACTTTTCTTAACATCATTGCTGAAATCCACGCATGACATAAATAATCACACATGGACTTGAGAGACTATTGTTATAACTCATTACCAGGAACTGCCACGTGGCATCATAATTAGGCCTTTGGACCTGATCCAGCTAACAGCAAGGCCATATTAGCCGAGGTGGAATATTCGAGGCCGCCAATTAGCCGATGTGGAATATTTGATGCCAGCTACTCATCCAAGGTAGGGTATCCGAGGTCCGCTACAGATTTGAGGCCCCACCCCAGCTAGAGACGTTCCACGTGCAAAGATCCTGAATGCATGATGAAGATCGTTATTCGAATGATTGATGTGACCTTTGTAAAAAGTATGTATGTGTCTTGTCTTATCAATGTAAGAGCATTTAATATTCGGATAGGCTAGGAAGGCCCATTGGATGGCTAGGAATTGACGCCTCGACCTAGGATATAAGACCACATATAATTTGATCCAAGGGTCATCATTCTATTTGTAACACTATAAATATCCCCACTATGTAAAAGGAGAGGACTAATGCAACTTTGAATACAAAAACACGACCAAAACACTTGGAGCAACCCGAGTTCATTCTCTACAATATATTTTACTCTCTACAGCAAATCTGAGTTCATTCTCTACAATATATTTTACTTTTTACAACTATTGATCTATTTACATAACAATTGGTTCTTATCTTACAATCGTAGTCTGTTAACTTTGTTGGAACCTTAACGGAAACGTCTCGTGTCGGCTAGCTTATCCCATGTCCATCTCGAGTAATATTGACTGTTGATCGGCATCTACGTGTTGGATTTGGCTTGCGCAAACACGAGTGGACCCGACATTTGTTGAAAACATTTTTTGGGGTCAACAACATTATTTTTGGAGCAACAAATATTCATGTTTGTGAAGAATTTACAAAAACACGAGCATGGAATATGAAATGAGCATGATGGGAGAACTTAAGTTCTTTCTTG
>CAIGRN010188555.1:0-11507 GCA_903798345.1 Fraxinus anomala
TTATTTTATTATTTTCATACATTGAAATACTTTGAATACATTTAATTATAAAGAGTGAGTTTGACTCTCCAAATTTGGAGAACCAAACCCACTCTGTAAATTAAAATGTTAATTTAAAGAGTTTCTTGGAGTATGATTTTAAATGTTGACTCTTTAAAATAGAGAGCATTTCATGTTTGAAGAATCTCTTGGAGATGCTCTAAGTGAATATCTTGCAAAATTATTTATCGAAATATTCGTATTTTCATTTGATCTAAGCCTATGTTTTGGCTTATGTTTATAAAACACTCAAGTTACTTTTTATCCACATATTTCGAGGAACCCACGAGTACTATTCACTTATTTACCCTTCATTTCTATCTGTTTATAATTTGAGCCGTTTATAAATGCTGGCAAAACATGCTCTAAATGTAGTTAATCTGCTTCCTTTCTATATGCCATTGATTTTTGCCTCCTCTTATTGCTTGCTGCTCGTGGTTCATTTGATTTTTATCCACAGTGGTGGTTAGTGAAAAAAATGTCTATCTATTCATTATTCAGGTACTAATGCTGACATTATGAAGGTTGGTGGATACAAGTTATCTGCGCTAGAAATTGAAGCAGTTCTTTTAGAGGTTTGTTTATCTTTCCACTAATAATCAATCTACAATAGACAATACATAAATTTACTCGTACATTTTGTTCATATTGTTTTGCGAGGATAAAATTGTTGATTAGAACGATATTAGCAGCATCTAGTGCATGTTTTGCTTAGCTTATAAGTGTATTTATAATTATATAACTAAGTTCTAGAGTAAATAATATATTGTTGCTCAAAGTTGAAAATTATTAAATTACTTATTTTGAAAGCAATCCCTACCTTACTCCCAAAGTAACTAACTTTTTCCACTTTTGCATAAGAATAGAGCAACTTACCCAACGTGTTTCGAAAGAATTTTTTTAACTTTAAAGTAAGTTTGACTCACGTTAAAGCTTAGCTAAACATGATGTTAATCAACTTTGCTGTGTACATCATCCTGCTATTGCAGAGTGTTGCGTGTTGGGTTTACCTGACAAAGACTACGGGGAAGCTGTGTGCGCAATAGTTGTGCCTGCGGCAGAGATTAAAAGAAAACGGGACGAGGAGCTCTAACTTTGGAAGAACTTTTCATGTGGGCTAAAGTGAAACTTGCACCCTACAAGGTATGGAACATTTCCTTCTTCGAGGTGTTGGTGAGGGACAAAATAACGGAGCAATCGTCTCTACACTAAAAGCAAATTAATAAAAACTTCAAAGTTGAATTAAAACTGTGACACTCCTCATCCCTACTTTATTTAATATTTTTTCTTAATGAGTTGGATAGGGACTTAGAATCCCACTTTCTAAAGTCTCTTTATTTTCCCTGAAGGGACATTCAGCAGGATCAAGAAGTTGAAAATTCCAGAAGTTAGCTTTGTGCTTTAGTAAACCGAAATGGGGAGATCTCTATCTCCCATGGCCCTTATTCTTTTTAAGAAGAAGAACTTCAAAAAGGGATCATTTTTGGGTTGGTTTATTTGAGAATCGAGCACCTAATTGCATTTCAATGTTCTATTTTCTCTTGGGAGGAGGATATTCGTGTATTCAGACTGAGTTATATTTTCATGTGACTTCAATCTCTGTTAGGATCACTTCTTCATATATTCTCATTACTTTCTATATGTAGATGATATTATTTTGACAAGTAATGATTCTTCATTTTGAAGGAGGCCAGCTCTTTTGGTTTTTTTCACGTTGTCAAAGACTTCCTCCTCCTCTTCTTCATTATTATTTTTGTTATTGTCTGAACATCTCATTTCATCGTACCGATTTAAAGCAATTGGAGCCTTAGGACGCATGTTGTGGTTTTTAAGGATCTAATTGCTTTAAATCATTTAATAAATATAGGGTTTATTTGGCATGGTTTTTGAAAAGTCATAAGGAACTTTTCATATTCAAAAGTTGATTTTGGACCCGTATGACTAATTTTATGAAAGTGCTTCTAGTTGGAAGAGATTTTAGAGGAAGTTGATCAAACGTGACTTCCTCTAAAAAAAATTTTGGAATAGGAAGTTCTTTTAACATTATTTTTCGGATAAAAATTAAGGTAACTTCCTCCAAAAGTTTTTTTACCCATACGGGTCCACGGTGATGTTGAACGATATAACAAAAATGATGTTAAATGAAATTTAGATGTAAACCCACGGGCCACGGCAACTGTAATTCCAGCAGCAGCCCTCATTGGGTTTGGTGAACTGAATTGTACTCTGCTTTAATTTTGTTATAAGGGTTTAGGGTTTTGATCAATATTATCATTTAGAATTTAGAGAGATGAGATCGTGCCACAGCTTTTCTTTGCTGATCTTTTTTAAATGCATAAATGAAAGTTGTCAAGAAGGCTTTGAAGCAAAATCTCAATTGCTTGCACAAAGTTTTTGAACGTCTTAAACAATAATGGAATAATTAGATATATCAGTTGACCTTTTAAGATAAAAACAATTCGACCACTATCATCGTCATCACGAGCATCAATTACACTTTCTTTGCTTTCCAAAGATTAAGCCCCTTTTGAAAAGCATAAGCAGACAAGCCACGTTTTTGATATTTTTATTGCATGATGAATTGATGATTGTGTTGACCTACCTATGTTTAACCACAAATTTCCCAGTCGCAGTCGATGTTTTATAAAATTAAAAGATGTATAGTGCCCTCATGGACATAGCGCAGTGGTAAAGTAGGAGGGTTCTCTACGAAGTATCGAATGTTCGAATTCATGCGGCAGCTGAAAGGCAATATTTATGTTGGAAGGCAACATTTAAATATTGGAAGAAAGAGGTCTACAGGAAGAAGAACCGTCGAATGTTCGGTCGAATGTGTATAAACTGTGACCGCATACGGATTAACCCTGTTGGCGAACCAGGGGAGAAGGCTGCCACTTCCCAATCCGACAAAATTACAAAATTTGGATACCTGAGCCATAAAAAAAATTGTATAGTACCATATGCATAGTCTAAACATTTTCATAGTACAGTTCTTTATGTGAGTGGAAAACATGAGGAAAGTCCCATGTATAAAGCAAGAAAAAATTATTTTTATTTTTTTAAAGAATATGCTGATGATGATTTTATGACGGCAGGGTTGCGATTGAGAGAAGGACCCTCTCAAAAAGTTTTAAATAGACGCAGAAAAAACAAAAAGTATTATTTTAATTTTATAATCAAAAGGCTTAAATTTCAAAATATGAATGGCGACACACTATAAAGAGTTATTCATGAAACTATTGAAAAGGGAGAACAACCGAGGTCCATCATGCCTAGATTATAAACTTGTATATTTATTGAATAAACGGTTGATATAAAACTCGAGCTGGAAGGCATCCCATAGGTGCTGATACCAAAAGTCTTGTTTGGCTAAGCTTCATAATAAGTAACTTTTTGATTTTCACACATGTTCTGATGAGTTACTTTCTCTTTACTTTTTAAGTAGAGAAATTTATTTATTTCGAAAATAACTCTACTTTTGTTGTCAAAATTATAAGTTTCAAAAATTTATTTATTTTGAAACAAACTTATTTGCTGAACTTTTAAACTTAGCCAAGCATGCATGCTCCATGTTTAATTGTGTTCTAGGAGGACAATATACTTTTATCACAATAATCTTGAAGTATTCAAACTGGTACAAGAAAATAGATACTCCTTCCACCCCCAGTTCAGGGTTTTGTAGTTTTCAAACTAGTTTTATTTGAATCATAAGTCAATGTACACTACTGCTAAAGATATAATTTCTTATCAAAGCATTAAAAGGCGAAATAGATTAAGGTGTTAAAATTCCAGAAATAATTCAAATTTGAATGACAATTTCCAATTTCAACAATATCCAAATTAATTCCGTGCTTGAAAGCATAGTAGCATCATCAAGTTTCTTCCCCATTTGAAAATGCATAATAGCATCAGCAGCAGTCAGCCTTAACTTGGAGACTGACTGCTTGTGATGTTATAGCACTTCACAAGGCAAGCATGAAGCTACAGAAAATGTTCGAACCACCTCGTATAATAGCTGCACGAGAAACGTACTGAACACTAAATAAAAAGAGTGTCATCTCTCGAACACCTTAAGTTTTAAACGAGGCACTCCGACGGAAATTACATTCAGAACCCTCCACCCAGAGCTGGAGTCCAGCAATCAGATGCTCCATTAATGCCATGTCCCACATGTTGAGTGAAAGACACAGGAACCAAACACAGCCCTCTACTTCTCAAGTCAGTAGGTTGGTTTTGTTTGCCCTAACATCATCAAATCAAAAACATATATTTCAGTAAACATTATGTCAAATGCTTAACATGTTTTTACTTGCATTAAAATACTTTTCATTTATGAACATATCATTGTGTTTTTAAGGAAAAAAATTTACCTGCTTAGATGCCTCTCTCCCTTCATATCCAATCTCATTGAAGAACTTGATGAAGAGCAAGAAATAAAAAAAAAATTAAATTAAATGTCAGAAGCTAACAGCTTAAATTAATAAACTTCCCTTTATGCCTTATAAATTTAATTATTTAGTAACGAAGTTCAATAAAGCTAAAAAACTTGTTTTTACAGAGACAGCTTTGTCAATTAAAAACAGACACTATATGCTTCAGCAATTCAAAGCCACTTTAGGTAAGTGGTGGATCCAATAAAACATACCTGAACAGGCTCCTCAGGAAATAGACAATTCCTTTCTTGAATCTGGAAAAAAAAAATTGTTCATGACCAATGATCTTTAATTAATTCCATAATATATATCAATATTGCATGTGTAGATTGCTATGAGATTACAATAGCATGTTCATGTCCAATACTTATTGAATACTAGTACTTTTTGTCACTCGGGGATATGTGTCTCATCACGCCATGGATGCAAGTCTAACACACCACATGAACTTTCGTATATCATTTACGTCTTCTTAAATTTGTAATGCATAAGGTACAAATCCTTGATTTCAAGGACAATACACACTTGACATTTTGTAACTTTTAGAAAATAGGGAAAATGTTAATTATGAAATTTATTTGTATAAAAGAATCAAAACAAATTGTGATGCATAAATATTTTCATTTTGTTTTAATAGTAGTACAAAGTATAACAAATGTTCATTTATCATAAAAGCATTAAAATAAAAATATAACACATATGAATATGTCATTTTAATTGAGGTATCTCCATTTATCGATTTCTTAGGTTTCAAAAAAGTTAAATGTTAATGAGTTTATGCCGTGCCATGTAGTACTATGTCTTCGTGAGTGTGTACTTGTGTGTGAAAAAGAGTAAGAGAGGATCTTGTTCTTGCATTGGAAAATGTGAAATTAATGCACATGTATAGATACTTACAGATTGTTGGTGACCTATGTTTCCTGATGTATTGCGCATATTCGGAGAGCAGATTGCCTGAATCCAAGGCACGAGAAAAATGGTAATGAACAGATTTTAAAAACGAGTTAAAATTTTGTTAATATCGATTGCTGCGCAAATTTTCTTTTACTGATTATTTTCTGCACAGAATGTGAAGCATTACCTCAATTTGAGCTTGAAGGAATCTAATGTAGCCAAGGGCTTCAGATAAGACAGATGCAGTGTCAGTCTGCAAAAGGGAAGCATCCAAGTCATGTTCATCAAATTTAAACTTAAAAGACAAGCCTAGATGGGAAGATTAAATTAAAAAAAAAAAACAGATCCTTTTCTCTTGGAATATTATGGGTTTTATCTTAAATTAATTAAGATGTTCTGTTCAGTGATCACTGTGTTCAGTATGGACTGTACTAGTATTTATATGTATATATAGATATATTTTACCTTTCCAAATGGAGAAACAAGTTGGTGAAGAGTTGTTATTCTATCACCCAACTTCTCTTTTCTCACCTGCATCAAGAGTTAGTGAACATTTTATACGAGTTCAAGTTCAATATGCTAAAGAATCTGATAGGTTTTTGAAAAAATCCCGCCTAGGTTTAGCTAGTGTAACTCTCCAAAAAAAAAAAGAAAGGAGGAGGAGGGAAACCGACAAATAGAGAAAGATTCCTGACCTTCAAAGCTGGTTGAGTAGATGACTGTTGCACTCTAGGCTTCTTAGGTATCCCACCAGTGATCGTGCTGTTACACTATCTCAAAGAAATGAAGGGAGATAATAATCAAGAAAAACTGAAGAATCTGACACTATATACCTCAGTTTGATTAAAAAAATTAGTTAACAATTTAGTAAAACTCAAATTAATCCGGTAGGTTATTGTCAAGCATGTGATTAGTTATAAGCAGGTTCTGAGGTGCAAAGAGAAAAACGCTTATTTTTCACACAGTAGAAGAAAAAAATCATTGATTTATGACTGAAAAATGTGGCATCAGGGACAGAAATTTCCCCACCTCAGATGAATATTGATCTGGATTTTTATTCTTTCGATTTCCCTTGGCGCTTGAGAAATTCAAGAAGCTGTTGCTTAAACTTGTTATACAGGAATTAGGGGATGAAACTGGGATAACTTGAGGCCAAGAGGATTTACGGGCCTGATATTCATCATCTGCTTGTCTGTAATAGTGGCTGCTCTCTTGCTTTACATCAAGAACAGGAACCCTAAACGATGATGAGTTCAAAACTTCGTCTTCCAAATTCTCCAACGCTTTCTGCTGCAAAAGAGTGGTACCAAACCTATCTTCATCACCAGTAAATCCACCCCTGAAGGTACAGTAATTGAAGTCAAACACACGAGAAGAAAAAGCTAGAAAATTGATCTCATCTTATCTAAAAATATAAACTGTTAAAGGCTGGACAATTTGTTTATTTAATTTTAATCTTCAATATGCCCTCCTCAAGTCAAAATCATTTTTCATCTATGCACAATTTTCATACATGGTGGCGACGAGACTTGAACACCCATCGATTGTTGGCTGCTTTGTTACAACATTGAACTACGTTTCTAACATCTTAAACTTTTACAACAGGTTGTTAGTGTTATATAGCCTAGATATAGTTAGCCGAGAGAGATGCATAAATCAAGAAGCATGAAGTGAGAAGTTAGAGAAGGAAGAAAATTTTTAAAGGTTGAGACTTAAAAGCTACTCAGACATGCTCCCAGCCAAGAACTACGGCCAATTCAAGAACCAGAACCCCCTCCCCCAGCCCCCCAGTCCACTCCTTATGAATATATGGTCAAGACCTACAAAAAATATAGTATATGTCTGCATGTGGGGGTGTGTGTGTGGAGAGAGAGAAAGAGAGAGATTTACAGAAGTAGTTGGCTCCATGATCGTAAAGGGAATTCTTGGTTGGTATGACGATCAGAGGAAGAGCTGGAAGAAAATGAAGAAGATCCATACAAATATTGAGAAGAAGCTGTTGCTAATTGTCTTGAAGAAATCTGATGCTGATACTGTGGCTGCATGCCATTAATGATCCACCAGTTAGGGTTTCCAGCCATCATCTGTTACTGAAAATCAACACCAAATTAAAACTCCCAATTCTTCAGAAATATCATAAAAAAGATCACTTCCCTCTTTCATTTTTTCATCTTTAATTTCTTGTTTCTGTACCAAAAAGACTAGCTTTTGTTAAATCTTTTCAGGGCTCGCTTTTACTTTCTCAGAAGAGGCTGAGAAAAATTCACGTCTTTGTCAACAGACTTTGTGCTTTATACTGGGGTGTGGCGTGGCTTGGGGTGGGGGTAGGGGTTTGATAAACCATTGTAAATGTTCCTCTTCCTCCATCTTTCATTTATTTTTATTTTTTTCTACTGTTGCTTTAGCTTTATCATAAAGTGGGACAAATAAAGCTGGTGAGGAGTGTTTTCAGGCCAAAAAACAAATGTTTGTGGAGCTAATTACTTCCTTGAATTGGGGTGGTAGAGCTAGGTTAGCATCAGAATGTTTGTTGAGGTGTACGAGTATTTTCAATACGTTTTATACATAGTATTGAATAAGAATGAACACTATAATTAAAGTTAAAAGTTTTACTAAGCTTTTTTTCTTAATATTGTCTATCATTGTAAAATTGAACTTAAGAAACAAGCAATTATTGGATCATGCTTAACTTTTTAGATTTTAACTAGGGATTATTATAGAGCTAGGTTAGGATTAATGTTAGTTTAATTTGAATGTTTTAATGAGGTGCTACATGACTTTTTTCCAAAGCTAGAGTAACATGTCTGATACTCAAATGTAAAATATATATGATTATAGAGTATTCTTGACACAAGTTTTGCTTTGTATTGTTCTTAATATTGTCAAGTACTTTACAATCGAGCTTACCAGATTAAGCAATAATTAGTTTGATAAACAAGAGTCGGGCTGCTGAGATAGGAGAAAAAAAAAATTTAACGAGAGGGAGATAGTGACACATTGGGGGGAAAGGAGCTAGGCCTCCCGTGGGATCAGGTATTGGTGAAAATGAATTATCTCGTCCAATAACAGACAATACATCATAAATTATAGTTGAACAAATGTTGACTCGTTGTCTAGCTCAAAAAGAGGAAGTTAGCCCTTGATTGGTTAGATCAGATGTCCAGCTAACACTTTAATCAGAATAGAGGTTAATTGATTAGACTCAACATAGAAAGGAAATTATGAATTGTGATACCTTCTTTACTTTTATTCCTCCCAGATGTAATCAATGGCCAGGGTCCAGTTTCCACATCAAGAATACAACTATTGGGTCTACCATGGATACTAAAATAAAGCAATATAAACACATTTATAAACAACATTATTAGCTTCTTAATATTGTCAAATAATGTTCGATAAAACGTCATTGTCCGATACACTAAGCCATAGTTGTCAAAATTTCGATCATACAATTCTAATAACGTTGTATAGTAATGTTCGAGCTATAGTTGTCTAATAATGTTCAATAAAATGTCATTCTTCGATACATACATCGAGTGATAAGTGTTAAACTTCCGATACTAAGATTCTACAATCTCAAAATAATAAAACGATCCAATCTTCCGAATCACAATAATTGGAGAATATGTTACACATGGTATAGCTATGTACTGGTGGGGTAGCAATGCTGCAATAGTTTATCCTAGCAAGCCTTTATTGGGATTGTTATTGGGCTAATTTGCACACTTTTCCACTAGTGGGAATAACATATTGCATAAAATCTGGTACAAAAATAAGAGCCCTGACATATAAACCATGATCCTCCCTCCTCTGGTTAAAGATGGCACCATTAACTGTGTTACATTCAGATCCCGAGTTTTATTCTTAATCAAGACGTGAATATAATTTCCCATAGGAACCAAAGTTAAAATGTCCAACAAATCACTAGAGGAGTCCAAAGAATGGCAGTTGAGCTCACCAATTCAACCAAATGTAAAGGAAAATTTGTGGCAGCAGTTTTAATAATTAAAAAAAGAAAAGAAAAAAAGGCACGTCGGACATGGATTGCATAGATCGCCCAAACTTTCATTTCTGGTACACGTGGGTCCAGATTGAATAGATAATTTTTTCGCCAACCAGTCATGTGTGACTTATTTAATGATTATTTTCATCACGCAATCCACTCCAAGGCAGTAAAAAGGGCGACAACGAAAAGACTTAAAAGTAACCCTCAAATAAGTCATCACAAGAAAAGCAGGTGACCCTTTGACAGAAACATGGACGGTTACCATCCAATAGGGACCGACATGCACCAAAAATCAAAATTTGGGGACCTAAATGCCAGACTTGTGTACATTATGTCTGAAAGTTCGAGTTTAACCGCAAATTTTCCAAAATGAAATTATTTTGATTATTGGAGGAGTTGGAAAAAGATTGAACAAAATATATGAATAAATGAATAATTGAGAACTTGGCGATTTATAACAGGCTATGGAAAATTCAGGCACTCAATGCAGTGCAGGAATAGCTTTATAAAGGAAAATGTTTCCTTAATTCTATGGCAGTGCCAACTTCAGGCCATTGTTATACATTATTTTTTCGTTCATCTTGTAGAAGTGTCATTCTTTCTGAGTAACATTATTGAAAGAACCCCCAATCCGTTGCATAGCGACAACTGGCTCATTACACCTGCAGCACCGAAATGATAGAGATCCAGAACACCGTGTTCGAAGACAGTAGTAGCAGTACCTGGCAGCAGAAGACTTGCATTAACTTAATTTCTTCTTACTTTGAAGTTAATCTGAAAGTAACTCTTACTTTTCTGTCAAAATAAATAATTTCAACTTTGACAAATAAGAAAATTTATTTATCTCAAAACTGACTTATTCACTGGTATATGAAACTTTTTAAGCTAAGACATTTATTTATGTTGTGTCAGTTCGATTCCTGCTACCCACCACCCGCTCTATATCCTTAATCATAAATATATACTCCATTAGAATTGTGTTTTAGAATAGGTAAAGTACTAATACAAGATTAGGATTAAAGAGATACTTTGAAGTTTTTACATTCATAAATAGCAGATGGAGGAATCAGTATTCTATGTTTACATTGAGCAGAATAAAGCGTGGTAAATCAAAGCTAGGTAATCATTATATAGGTATTGCCATGATTTCTAGAGTTGTGGTGGTTTGATGGTAAGCAATTAGTTGATGAACCAAGTACACAGGTCCAAGTAAAAAGAGCAATTTTTTTTTTTATCAAAAGCCTTTAATTTTCCATATTCCAAATTGCCCTTCTTATTTTCTTCTATGGGTTTTGAGATTTCTCCTAAGAATTGAAGGCTAGTTGCATTAATTGAAGAGGCTAATTGCTTAATTACGGAAGCTGGTGGGAATGGAAGGGTTTGAATTGGAGAAATTTTTTTAAATGAGAACCATGGTATCGAATTTCTGCTCTACTCGACAGATTGTGAGAGTTGGACGAATAGAGGACCCAGCTCTCAAAACACTCCCAACTCGTAGACAGGTTAAACTTGCCTTATCCAAGGAGTACGGCAAGTTGACTGGCTACTCTACTTCCACTGAAAATTAATTTTAGTAGAGGTGAAATAGGTGTTCTGTCCATTTTTAAGCAGAAAGAATAATGATATTTTGATTGAGAAAAATGAAAAAATAAAACATTAGAGAGATGGCACTCTTCATCTTGCCTGTCAAAACAAGCCATTTAAAGATACCCTTTTTCTGAAAAAGACCTAAAGTCACTTTAAGCTATTATCAAGAAGTAATTCTGAGATATCTTAGATATCATATCCGTTCTTTCTTTCTATCTCATAATCAGAATGCAGAACTGGACCACACTCAAGACGGTGCTGAAGCAATTCTTATATATCTTCACAAATTGGGTGACATGAGAAACCTTAACTCTGCTATCTATAATTGCAGTTTAAGAGCATCAACTATAACAAAAGTATCTACAAACAACGAAAAATAAAAATACCTGTGCTGACATGGGAGTGCTAAAAATGGAGTGGTTGGAGTTGCCAGGCAGATGGGGCATAACGCTTCATTCCCCACTGAATTTGAAGATTTATCCTTTGAGAATGGAAGGAGAAAACTTTTAACAGATGATGAATTGAGAAGAGGAAGAAGTAGCAGTAGC
>CAIGRN010188568.1:0-10441 GCA_903798345.1 Fraxinus anomala
TATCTCGTTATTACTTCGACCACGGACGATTTAAGATTCAGTCACATGTAATTTGTATCTCACAATCACAACTCCTTGTGATTAACAAATCACCAAGACTTGAATCTACGGATTCTATTATTTAATTTATTAAAATATAAATTCAATTAAATAATAGATATTGTCATTAATATGCATCGATTATATATATATTTAACGTGTTTATGTCCCAAGTTGATTGGACTCAGGACATAACACTTACAGTAATTTGGGGATTTGAATGAACCGATGTGATTTTTGGGGGAACATGAAACAAAAATAGAAGGTTCGTAAAAATTATTTGGACTACCGACATCTCGAGGGGGTTGATCGGCCACCATCAGGGATCGGTCGACCCCATGTCTTGGATGGTTGATCAACCAGCGTCCATGCTGGTCAATCGATAGCCGGTTTGCTGATCGTTCGACCAGCATGGTCGACCTTCGATGGGTTGATAGACCCCACTTTTGGATTCACTCTTGTCCCTACTTGAAACGTAGGAAGGAGATTTTAAATTTTCTTGGCTAGAAGATGATGATGAGGATAAAATCACTTAAACATTGGAATGTAACGACAAACTAATGGAATTTCAAGAAAAATGAGAGTAGAAGAGGAAATTGAAGGTTTCTATTAAATGTTGAAGGTTCAACATCATTGTACTGTTTTCTTGTCTTTTAAACTTGCGAATTGTTTCGTCCTAAAAGTGAAGTTACTTGTCAATCGTACTTACTATTACTTATGTTGCATCCTCATTGATATTTCATAGTGTAGAATTTGTCCTCATAGGTGTTGTCATATATCGTAGTCTTTCTGGTGAAGAACATATTGTAGGCCTTTGTTGACGGTCTCCCTGTTGTTTATGAAAATATTATGCCTCTACATTTCCAGCAGAAAGATAATAGCATCGAAGCTTAAATTGTGACTCAGATGTCGTACCAAATCTATTAGTGAAAAGAAACATTCTTTTGTAGCTCTTATCTTTCGATTAGGAACAAAATGGAGTCAATTTTTGTAAATTTTGCTAGTAAGCATCATTTGAACAAAATAGAATCTTCTTCAATGTTGATGTTGGTGATATCACGTTCTTCAGACACAAAACTTCACACCTCAATGGGGTCCCTTGGTCCAGGTTCTTCCATTGGACTTTGGACTTAAGACTGAGAATATATAATCAGGCTATCTTCGTGAAAGTATTCATAACGATCTAGAAAAAAAATTAGGCACATTTCTTCAATTGTTTTAGTTTATGTACGTTAGCATGATCATTTATATTTATATCCAATAGTTCTTCATCATCAAATGTTGTCATGCTCAGTGTCCTTTTCCATATAGACTCAGCAAGTAACTCCAATAATGATGCCTTATCCTTTGAGTTTAAAAGGATAATATCTCTTTAGATAATCAACTCAAAACTTGAATGGAAGGAATAAAATTTTTGAAGTACCCTCAATTGAAGAAGGGTATAGTCCTTATTGAATAACAACTAGAAAGTCACGAATTGTAGTCAATGGTAACTTGATAATGGTACAACATGTCCATCTCTAATGTCGTGTCAAGAAATCACAAATAAGTTGTAGGGGAAAATTTAAACATTAATGGAAAGAAATCAAGTCAACACCAGGAGTACATCTAGATATTAAAAAATTCATTTCACTCGAGTCAAATAAATATACACATGTCAAGATGTCGGAGTCAAATATTTTAGATCGATAAGTGTATTTCACACTTATTTGGGCCTAAAAATATAGACATTTAATAGTTCTTTTGAGCAATTATAACCTAATTTATTGTACATTTCGTTTATTAGGTAAAACTTGATAATATGAAGTAGAATTGAAAGAAAGAAGCGAAAAATGGTGAAAAGGGCGAAATTCAAAGTTTGAGGACCAAATTACAAATATTCAATAGTTGATTTGGACCACAAGATGTTACTTGAAGATTGCTAGAATTCAATTGGATGCAATTAGAAGTCAAAATGAATTAAAATGATCAAAGTGTTATCGTAAATCAAATTCCAATCGCAGAAATTATATTCCAGATTTTTAGCTGAAAATTGAGACCCATTTTGACATAGTAAACATTCGAATTGAAAAATTTATACTCTGTAAAGCTATAGCCCATTGAGGTAGCTTTCCAATGCACTTTGAATTGCCCTAATAGGATATCAGAAGAGAAAGTTAACATAAAATTACTAAGGGCAATACAGAGACAAAAACATCCTCACGCGAAGACAACTTTCTTTATTTGATGAAACTTTTTTGGGAACCAATTTGGATGTGATTTTCTACCACTTTTTGACTCCTATAAATACCTAACAGTAAAATACATTAGAGACACATTTCATATATAAGTTATGCTACAATATTTATCAATTATTATCATCAAATGGAGGTAAAATTCATAGTTTTTGTGAGATAATTAAATGGAACTTTCAAGAATTCAATCAAGTGAAGATTCAAACTTGATTTTTAGGTAAAGAAAAAAAAATGCTCAAGTGGAGATTCATCAAGAAACCATTGAAGAAATTTAAGATCTCAATATTCATCTTTATTTTCTCAATTTATCAAAAATCCGAGTTATGTATTTCCACCAAAATATGATTATTTATTTATTTATTTATTTTTTTGTAATTTTGCTATACTAGGCTAGAATTTTAACTACTAAAATGTAGATGAACCCTTATTATGAAGTTTTCAGTATAAATTAAATATTTTGACATTCAATATATATGATTTATTGGATGATTTTATTGTNTATTTATTTTTTGGTAATTTTGCTATACTAGGCTAGAATTTTAACTACTAAAATGTAGATGAACCCTTATTATGAAGTTTTCAGTAAAAATTAAATATTTTGACATTCAATATATATGATTTATTGGATGATTTTATTGTGTTTAATTATTTTCAATTAATTAACTGATAATTGAAATGATTTGTGAATTTTATTGATTTCGAGAGAACTGATAAAACATATAGCACTTATAACAAACATTGTAAAATTCGATATGGGATAGATATATATCGCTATGCTTTGAATGATTTCTATAGATGTTATAGCGTTTTTAATACATACTTTCATGTTCTCATCTTCAAAGAGGTATAGGAAGGTCACATGAGGGGATATATTTAATTAACATCGAGATATGCTTTTAATTAATCTATGAACGATGATCAACAAGAATGTGCACCTATTGTCATGATATTGATTTGCATTAAAGATGAATTAATAAAGGGGATTTGAAATCTTAGTAAACATTTTACCTAATTTTATTAAAACTTTAATAAACTTGCTCAATAGAATAGTAAGTTAAATTAGTTAATTACAGTAAAATCATAAAACAAAATTTGTTATTCAATTAAGATTGAAATTAATTGATCCTACATTAAGTACATAGTTCTCGTGGGAACGATACTTTATTGATCACTTTATTATTTGTTCGTGATACCGTTAACTTGCGGGAAATTAAACGATCAAATTTTTAGCACCGTTGTCGTAGACTATTACCTTTAATTACTTTTAATTTATTTTAGTTTTAATTTGAATTTTTATGGCTTTATTATTTTAATATTATATTAGAAAAAAAAATTACATGTTTCTTCTCTTTATTTTTCAGGATCTTCTATGTAAAGTTCGAGGTACGGTGATCTTGATCAAATTGATTCGAAAATTGAACGAACATTCAGGTTGAGAAAAAAAGAACAGATAGAAAAACAACAAAAATAGCAAGCAAATCTAATGGTAGAAAATATACAAAACAAATTGTCGTTGGGATGAATGAAATTGTAGCACATCCGGTTGTTGCTACGGGAGATGAGAATGGGAAACTAATGCGGGAATACATGGTTCCACCAGTAGTATAAAGCATATCCAGTATAGTTTACTCATCATTAGGACAAGCTAATTTTCACTTCAGGACGTACATAATCAGTATGTTCCACAATGCATTGCAATTCTTTGGAAGATCCACTGAAAATTTGAATGCTCATATCTCTAGATTTCCGGACGTATGTGCAACAATTGAATATCCAGGGGTTTTTAGTAATGCAATTCAATTGAGAACTCTTTCCTTACACTTCGAGAGATTCGGCTAGGGAATGGTTGGACATATTCCCACCTCCTAGCATCAACGCTTGGAACACCTTGAGTCAGAAATTTTTGAGTAAATATTTCCCACAAAAAAAGATTGTCAAGTAAGGGACAAGATCACTACATTCTCCTAATTGGATTCAGATTGTTATTCAGAGGCTTGAGAAAGGTACAAATGGCAACTTCATCAATGTCCACAACATAGTTTGCAAAAATAGCTTCATCAAGTTCAGTTCTTCCAACTTCATCAAGTTCAGTACTTCCACATTGGGCTAAATTTGGCAAGCAGGGCTAACATTGACTCTACATGTGATGGGTTAATTACAAAAATGATAGCGAACGAAGTCTATCAAATCATGGAGGGACTAGCATTCACTAGTGCACTTTGTCCAACAGAGAGATTGGGTGGAAAGAAAGTTGCTAGAATATACGAATTTGACACACTGAAAACAATTTTATCACAGCTAGAAACACTAGCTATAAAGGTAGATAGTTGGGCAACCAATCAAACAGCAAATGAAGTTCGAGCAGCTAGACCGAGATGCAACCATTGTGGTAGAAATCATGAAAGTGTGAATTGTAATGTGGGTAGTCTGTTTGTTCAATCAATGGAAGATGTTAACTATATATAGAATTTTCAGAGGTAACATAATAATCCACATCCAGACACTTACAATCCGAGATAGTTTTATCAACCAAATTTCTCATGGAATAATAATACGTGTGCTCAAGATGCACTACTTCAGAATGCACCAGCAGTTTCTCAACAGCCAGAGAAGAAGCCCTCATAAGAAGAAGCATTGAACAAAATGGCAGAATAACTAAAGCATCAACCAAATTTATGCAACAGACTGAGAAAAACTTTCAGATTCAAGGGGCCGCTATATAGAATTTGGAGAATCAAATGGGACAAATAGTCAAGACAATTTTAGAAAGATAGTCGGGGACCTTGCAAAATGATACTGAGACAATCCAAGGAGCATGCCAAAGCCATCATCACTCGTAATGGAGTTCAGTTTCCCAAAATCAATGTAAAGAGATTAGTTGTTACAAATGAAAGAGTACCTACCATGGGTGAGGAGCAATTGGAAAAGTTTGAGCAAAACAAAGAACATGAGAAAGAAAAGGCACCAGATGATCCAAAGGTTAAGGTAACCAATTCTACCGAGGAGTATGTTCACCTAATCTTGTTTCCATAAAGATTACAAAAGCACAAGTTGGACAAGTAATTTTCAAAATTTTTGAAGGTATTCAAGAAATTGCATATCAACATCCCATTTGTGGATGCTCTTGTACAAATGCACAACTATGCCAAGTTCATGAAGGAAGTTCTCATAAATAAAAAGAAGTTGGAGGATTTGGGACTGTAATGCCAAATGAAGAATGCATTGCAATTCTACAAAACAAGTTACAACCTAAATTAAAAGATAAAAGGAATTTGACATTCCTTGCACTATTGGTGAAATAAAATTTGATAAAGTTCTATGTGATTTAGGTGCAAGCATTAATCTTATGTCTTATTCTATTTTTAGGAGACTAAGTTTGAGGGAGGCTAAAGCAACACCGATCTCTTTGCAACTAGATGATCGATCCATAAAATATCCAAGGGGCATTATCAAAGACATATTAGAGAAGGTAGATAAATTTATCTACCTTGCTGATTTCGTCATTTTGGACATGGTTGTGGACGGGGAAAGTGCCATTGATATTTAGTAGACCATTTCTTGCAATATTGCGTGCCTTGATTGATGTTCAAAAGGGCCAATTGATGTTGGATTAAATGAGGAACATGTGACATTCAATGTCTTCAATGTTATCAAATATCCAATAGAATCAGATAATTGTCTTCGAATTAATGTGGTCGATGTAGCTATTAATGAAACATTCATTCTTGAGCATTCTCAAGATCGATTAGAGAGTTGTCTTGTGCACTCACAAGATGAAAAATCAAAAGTGGATGAGATAAGTCAAGATGCCTATTCCTTGGAAGCTACTCCACCCTATAAGAGAAGACTATAGTTTGAAGATCTTGGCACAAGACCCACTAAACCACTACCATCTATTCAAAAACCATCAACTCTCGAGCTCAAGCAATTGCATTCACATTTGAGATGCACCTACTTAGGAGAGTCTTTTACTCTGCTAGTGATCGTTACAAATGAATTAAATAAGTTAGAGGAGCTGAGACTTTTGAAAGTTCTATAGAAAAACAAAACAACCATTGGTTGGTCAATAACTGACATCAAAAGGATCAACCCTTCAGTATGCATGCATAATATACTAATGGAGGATGAGTATAAGCCATCCGTAGAGAATCCGTATAGGTTAAATCCAAGCATGAAGGATGTGGTTCGAGCTGAAATCATAAAGCTTCTTGATGCATGGATAATCTATCATATTTCTAACAGTAAGTGGGTAAGCCTAGTTTATGTAGTGCCTAAGAAATGAGGGATAACATTTGTGAAAACTGAAAACAACAAACTTATACCAACCAGACCATTCATAGAATAGCGAGTGTGCATCAACTATCAAAAATTGAATAATGTTACTCGAAAGGATCACTTTCTATTACCATTTATTGATTAGATATTAGAGAGGTTGGCTGAACATTCTCACTATTGCTTCTTAGATTCGTATTCAAGATACAATTAGATTGCAACAGCTCTAGAGAATCTGGAAAAGACCACATTTACATACCCTTATGGAACCTTTACATATAGAAAGATGCCATTTGGGATATATAATACCCCCACCATATTTCAGTAATGCATGATGGCAATCTTTTCCATATGGTAGAGAAATTATTGAAGTATTCATAGATGACTTCTCAGTATTTGGATCGTCATTTGAAAGTTGCCTATCAAATTTGAGGATAGTTTTACACCGATGTGAAGAAACAAACTTGGTACTTAATTGGAAAAAATGCCATTTTAGGTGCAAGAAGTAATCGTGTTTGGTCATCGAATTTCAGCTTATGGTATCGAAGTAGATATAGTAAAGATTTAGGTGATAGAAAAATTGCCCCTGCCAACATCAATAAATGGAATATGCAGTTTTATTGGTCATGTAGGGTTTTATCAAAGATTCATAAATGACTTTTCCGAAATCACAAAGCCTCTTTGAAACTTGCTTGAAAAGGATATACTATTTAATTTTTCTGAGGAGTGTTTGACATTTTTAAACTCTAAAAGAAAAGCTAATTTCAGTACCCATGATAGCTACACCAGATTTGACACTACCATTTGAGTTGATGTGTAATGCTAGTGATTATACAGTAGGGGCAGTACTGGGTCAAAGATAAGACAAGACGCTTCGTGTCATTTACTACGGGCAGTACTTGTTGTCTAAGAAGGATGTTAAGCCAATATTGATTCGGTGGATACATTTACTTTATGAATTTGGTTTGGAGATTCGGGACAAGAAAGGTTGTGAAAATGTGGTACCAGATCACATATCTAGGTTCATCTAGTTAGAACAGAAGGACGAGGCGGAAATAAAAGAATCTTTTCCAGATGAACGCACATTTGCAATAAATTTAGGACTTTGGTATGTAGTTATTTTTAATTATGTAGCGTGTAATATGATCTCACCTGAATTCAACAATCATCAGAGGATAAAGTTCTTTTTCAGAGTTGAAGACCATTGGGAATATCCAGTTTTACATAGGCAAGGCCCGATCTGATCATTCAAAGATATGTGCCAGAAGAGGGAATTTTTCAAATTTTGGAGCATTGTCACTCATCGCATATGCAATTTTGGAGCTTCTAAAACGTCAACTAAAATTTTGCAGTTAGGTTTTTATTGATATTTTCTATTTAAAGATGCTCATAAGTATGTGCAGAATTGTGATCTACGCCAGCGCGCAGGAAATATCTTGAAACGGTACGAAATGCCCTTAAATCCAATATATGCTGGTGGTAGTTGACTACATTTAGAAATGGGTGAAAGCAGTGGTAGCACCAACAAATGATGCTCGAGTGGTAATTAACTTTCTGAAGAAGAACATATTCTCACTTTTTGGTACTCCTCAAACCATTATCAGTGATGGGGATAAAAAACTTCTGTAATCAATTATTGAACTCAGTTTTAGCTAATTATGGGATAAATCATCGTGTTGCTACACTTTTATCATCCTCAAACAAGTGATCAAGTTGAAGTATCAAATAGGAAACTGAAGAGGATACTTGAGATGACAGTAAATACCTTGCGAACTAACTGTTCAAAGAAGCTAGATGATGCATTGTAAGCATATCGAACTACTTTCAAAACATCCATAGGTATGTCACCATATCGCATTGTGATTAGGAATGCTTGTCATCTTCTAGTGGATTTAGAATATCGAGCATATTGGACAGTAAGACAATTAAACCTTGACACGAAAGCTGTTGGAGAAAAAAGACTGCTACAGCTAAATGAATTAGATGAGTTTCGGATAGATGCTTATGAGAATGCAAACCTATGTAAAGAAAGAACAAAAAGGCTACATGATAAATACATTCAGAGACGAGAGTTTTCTTCGAGTCAAAAGGTATTATTGTTTAATTCAAGAATGAAACTTTTTTCTTAGGAAACTGCATTCGAGATGGTCTGAACCCTTCAGAGTTGTGCAATTCTTTCCACATGGAGCAGCTTAGATGGCTCATGAAACCAAGGAAACTTTCAATGTCGATAGACAACGCTTGAAACTATATTGAGATTGTGAATTTGCTAAAGAGAAAGCCATCATCTGCCTTACCAACCCAGAATAATCAAGATACAAAGTCTAGCTAAAGACTTTAAATTAAGCGCTTATTGGGAGGCAACCTAATTTCTTACACTTTTATTTATTATACTTTATGTCATGGCATTAGATCTAGTATATTAGGGTGCATTCGTTTTAGGCATATTTTAGATTAATTAATAGGGTCATCATGTCTATATTAAGTTTAGTGAAAATAAATAAATATGTTTAAGTCAAAAAATTAGAAAACACATGTGACACTTTTTTCAAGGCTTCGGGGACGTAAAAAAATTGGTTATCATACACGTCGCACTCTAGCTTTTAAACTAATTTTTTACTCTCATATTTGTTTTCTTTTATCTTTCAAACGTATAGAGATATCGAATGGAAGGAAGCTTAACAAGCTAAAGAATGGAATGAAATGATCCAAAAAGCTTACATCAATTATCAGAAAAAAATTCGGATAGTACCTTCTTCTTTTCTTCCACACCCCTTTATGTGCTATATTAGACTTTAAGACATTGAAGACCGTGTCTAATTTAAATTTGAGGATGGAAAAATGTTGAATTTTTTATTAGTTTATTATTCTCGTGTAATTGTGTTTTTTTTTATTATTTAAGAAAAAAATTCTTGTTCCTTGTGTGCTTGTGTGGGTTTTGTAGCTTTGCCGGCAATGATGAATATATTTGGAATTATGTGTTAATTTATGAATTGTGGATATGTTGCATGTTTGGATCAATTGATTCTTATTTATGTAAAACCTGATAATATTTGCTCACTTGAAATAAGTTTAGCATTACAAAGTAATCAGTTGATTATTATATTTGATATGTTGAAATATTCGAATTTAGATGCTAAACCAATATATATAACTACATTATACAATCCTTAAACCAAATTTAGTATACTTTAGGGGTGATTGAACTGTTGTATGAAGATATTGATATGAATGTGGATTCCACATATGTAAATTCTTGTGGGATTGTCTAAAATTTACAATATAAAAATTAGGTGAAAATCTTAAATTATGAGTCGATTTTTTAGAATAAATGTTTAATAAGGATCATTGAACTAATCGTTTCGTAAAAAAAAAAAAGAATTATCTCATTATGAAACATCTCTTCGTAGCTTAAATGACTTGAGTAATTAAGTTAGCAATGATATTTAAAATTTGGTGCCCTAAAATCATCTGACTTGAAGTCATCGGTCAAAAACTTGTTACAAGGATCATTTAGAAAGTTTAATGTCCGCACATAAGCTAAGTGAAGGGAAAAAAAAAAGGCGCATAAAAGAGAATACACATTATATGCCTTGGTTAAGCCGAAAATACTTATTTGACAACATTAGATATTTGACAAGGGATTATTAGCCAGTTGAGTGTTGGACGTTGAAGCAATCAAAATTCGAAGAATCTTTATTTATTGAAATATTAACTTGCAATTAATGAGATTCATCTAAACTAGAAAGGGTGAGGAGTTAGTATAAATTTTCGGTCTTAGATCACACACTGAGATAAGAGTTAAAAGAATAAGTTTGGGGGTGTGTGAATCTTACGAGTGATGAAAGTAAAAATTTGACCATTGATGATCGGGAATTGAAACAACTCGTGAATTT
>CAIGRN010188583.1:0-10477 GCA_903798345.1 Fraxinus anomala
TTTACTAAAATGACATGGGTAGTAACAGTTTTTTTGAACTCCATGAGATTGAATTACAGCCTAGGAATGTGATGTATGTCGATGTAGAGGTTCTATCATCAATGTTTCCAGCCCAATCGGCGTCACTATATGTTGTTAAACATGGAGCTGCTGATTTCTTTAGGTGGATGCCGTGAAATATTGTTTTCTTGAGATACCAAAGGAGTCTTTTAGTAGCTGTCCAATGGGTGACTTTTGGCTTGTGCATAAATTGGGACAGCTTGTTTACCGCAAAGGAGATGTCCGGATGAGTCAAGGAAAGGTATTGTAAGCTGCCAATGACTCGCCTATACTCTGTGCTGTCCACTGCAGCTGTTCCATCCACCAAATGAAGTGACTGACTGGTTGACAGTGGTGTAGAAACATCCTTTGCTCCAGCCATGTTTGTATTCTCCAAAATATCACGAACATATTTATGTTAGGAAAGGAATAGACCTGTAAGAGTTGGTATTACTTCCACTCCAAGAAAGAAGTGTAGTGAACCCATATCTTTCAAGGAAAATTGATAATTAAGTTTGGTAACAACATGAGTCACAAATTTTTTTTCATTTCCTGTGATGATTAAATCATCGACATAGACAAGAAAATAGCATATAATGAAGTCATGTGGATAAACAACTAATGAAGAATCGGCTTTAGAATTGTGGAACCCGAGCTGTAGTAAAGCATTTCTTAGAGCTGAATACCAAGTCCGCGGGGATTGTTTGAGGTCATAGATTGCTTTATTCAACTTGCACACATGATCAGTTTTGGACAAATCTTTGAAACCTGGAGGTTACATCATGTAAACAGTTTCAGTCAATTTTTCGTGTAGAAAAGCATTGTTTACATCCATTTGTTTCAAATCCCACCCATAAATAACTGCAATACTGAGCACTGTCCGTATTGTGGCTAGTTTAACAACGGGGCTGAATGTTGCTTTATAATCAATCCCAGGACGTTGATTATACCCCTTCGCAACAAGTTGGGCTTTGAATCTTTCTACTGAGCCATCTGCTTTCTGTTTGACTCAAAACACCCATTTACAGCCCACAGGTTTGCAATTTTTGGGTGGGAGAACTAAATCCCATGTGTCATGTCGCATAAGGGTTGTTAACTCACTGGACACAGCCTCACGCCATTCAGGGTGAGATACTGCTTGGCTCACACATGTTAGTTCCAGAGGTAATGGAATGGGATGTTTTGAGACAGTGTGCAATTGTTAGGGTTTGAAAATATTGTTCATGGATCGAGTGGTCATGGGATGGATTCGGGTTGCTGGACTTTTATGTTGCTCATGACACAGTGAATCAGAGATAGAAACGGATATAGGTTGAGTTGAGAGTGATGTGTTAGGCGCAATAACATTTAAATCAGAATTCATGTGTGATAAATTTGAATTTAAAGAGGGGGTATTACCTGGAGGTGGTGCAGTAACGACGGCTTCATTTTTAGATCTCATTGGGGGCTGCGATGGTAGATCCGAGAGAGGAGATGAAGGATGAGAGTGGGTATTTGTGGATGGGCTCTCATTCGGTGTTGGACCATGTATGGGACTTGTTGATAATGGGCATTTTGTTTCATCAAAAGTCACATGTCTGGATATATAGAGCCGGTCCGTGGATGGATCCATGCATTTATATGCATTATGTGTTAGTGAGTATCCGATAAAAATGCATGGGACAGACTTTACTTGTAGTTTGTGGTTGTTATAAGGTCTTGTGAGAGGATAGCATAGACATCCAAATTTTCTCAATTTGAGATAATTTGGTTGTTGAGCAAAAAGTGTCTCAAAAGGAGATTTATTTTGGAGAAGTGGAGTTGGTTGATATACGTAGCAGTTTGAAATGCATGGGGCCAGTAAGAAAGAGGTAAAGGAGCATGATGAAGTAAGGTGAGACCCGTTTCCACAAGATGGCGATGACGTCGTTCAGAAATACCATTTTGTTGTGGGGGTGTGGGGTAGTGGCTTATACCATTTTCAGACAAGTATTTTCTTAAACTTAAAAATTCTCCACCATTGTCTGAATACAAACTTTTTATTTTGGATTTAAACCTTGTTTCAACAAGCTTTTTGAATTGAGGAAAAATGCTATAAACAAGTGATTTTTTGTAGGTATTGGATAAAACCACATGTATTTGGTATAATGATCCACAAATATTAGATAATAGAGTGACCCATCTAAACCCATGATATGAGCGGGTCCCCAAACATCAGTGTATATAATTTCGAGTGGAGAATGACTTTGAAAACTTGTAGAACCAAATGGTTGTTGATGTGCTTTATTTATTGAGCAAGAAGTACATGAAGAAGA
Source organism: Fraxinus anomala (assembly GCA_903798345.1). Taxonomy (NCBI): domain Eukaryota; kingdom Viridiplantae; phylum Streptophyta; class Magnoliopsida; order Lamiales; family Oleaceae; genus Fraxinus; species Fraxinus anomala. The sequence goes on from CAIGRN010188583.1 coordinate 2,334, forward strand.
TAGCTTATTTGTGGTAAACGAAATATAAAAGAATTAACAAGGTTTTGAACAACTTTAATCGATGGGAGTCCAAGATGCTAGTCCCACACATCAATTGAGGTCCTTTCATGCACATTAGCAACCATTTTTGGAGTTGGAGAAGCCACCATTGAGTTCGGAAATATGTAGACGCCATTCTCACATGCACCTCTTAGAAGTATCGCCCCCATGACTCAATCCTTCACAAGAAAATGAAATGGGTAAAACTCAAGAAAAACATTATTCTGTTTGGTAAAGTGATGAACTGAAATAAGATTCTTGTGAATATTTGGAACACAGAGTATCATGTAAATGAATTTTTTTTTTCCGTGTGGGTAAGGTTAAAGAACCAATATGAGTAATAGCCAAACATGTACCATCACCAAGAATAATTTTGTCAGTGTCGTCATATTCAGAATGAATGGATAAATTTTGATATTATGAGAAGCTACAGAGTCAATGAGCCATTTGTTTTCTTGAGCATCAGATGTTGCTACACAGTTAACAATCATTTCATGAGATTGTAATTGTAGACAAGCCTTAGCTGTGTGGCCCACTTGGTCACAAAATTGGTATTTGGGCTGAAATCTCCATTGATTTGAGTTGGAGCGACCTGAGTTGTTGTTGCGTCTTTGGTCTCGAGGTGGGCCATTTGGAGACCGAAATTGGCCTTGTTGACGTGAAGACCCGTTTGCATTATTATTTCCTCTTTGCTGTTGTGATAAGCCACGACGTTCAGCTAGAGGTTTTAAACCAAATTCCAAATATTTGGGAGGAGGCTGACGAGAGATGCAAATGGAACGTAATGACGTAGTGCATGGGAGTGACGTGTATGCAGGCATGGACTGGGTCTTAGCAACGTGCATGGACTGGGTCTTTGCAATTGGAGAAAATTAAGCTTGATGTTATCTTTCTGTTGCATTTAAATTCAGTAGTACATGGAGTCCATTTCTATTATTTCATTTATTAGGCGTCGGTTACTAGTAGTGGCCTTAGGATGTTCCTCTATTTTCGGCTTAATCTATTTTGCAGTTTCATGCATATGGTTTGCTTATTTAAGCAGCCGAAGTTATCAATGAAAGATATAAATCAATTGTTATGAAACTTTGCGGTACTTTCTCACCCGAAGAGAAAACATCAGTTTATCATTTACATATTTGTTAGGACCTATCATTGGTATCAGAGCAGGTTGTTAATGGGAACTAACAAGGGCGTATTGAGCACTTGGATTTTGGACTGGGTACAGTCCAGGAAGGACTGCAGCAGGTGGAGGAAGCTCTCAATCGGATTTCGAGTGTGTTGATCGAAAATCAGGAGAACCCCAACTACGGCAACCTACACCAAGAAGGCAACGATGGGGGTCAACAGATTGTATCCTCCAAAACGTCGAAGCTGGAATTCCCACGATTTTCAGGGGATGACCAAATCGAGTGGTTCAATCGGGTGGAACAATTCTTTGAATACCAGGGCACGGCAGAGAACCAAAAGGATCCCATGGCGGCTTACCACCTTGAAGGGGAGGCCAACCAACGGTGGCAATGGCTTCACAGAGTGTTACAAGAAGAAGGACGTGTGATCTCATGGGAAAAATTTGAAGAGGAATTATGGGCTCGCTTCGGACCATCAGGATGCGAAGACTTTGATGAAGCTCTCTCAAGGATAAGACAACTGGGAACGTTGAGGGACTATCAACGTGAATTTGAGAAGCTCGGCAACAAGGTGCGTGGATGGAAGCAAAGGGCATTGGTGGGGGCGTTCATGGGCGGTTTGAAGGCTGAGATTTCTGATGGGATACGGATGTTTAAACCACAGTCCCTCAAGGAGGCTATCAATTTAGCACGAATGGGGGATGAGCAGCTTACACGGCAGTAACGGTTCACGCGAATTCCACCCACAAGAACTCCTCTAGCTTTTCCACAGACCACGCGTGCAACTCCTGTTGTTCTAATCAGACGCTTATCATGGGAAGAAATGCAAAAGAGAAGGACTCAAGGTCTTCATTTCAACTGCAATGAACGCTTCACAGCTGGGCATAGATGTCAAAAACCACAGCTATTACTCTTGGAGGGGCATGCAGATAACATAGTATGTGAAGTAATTACAGACCAGCAAACGTTGGAAGAAGACCAAGGTGGAAATATAGGGAAAGTACAGGAACCTGAACTGGAACCAAAAATCACGTTGCATGCATTAACGGGATGGACTGGTCCAAAAACCATGCGCATAACAGCAAGAATAGGCCCTCACGAAGCGGTGGTTTTGGTTGACAGAGGATCAACGCATAATTTCATCAGCGATCGTTTGGCAAACTTGCTCGGTTGCCAGTCGTTCCTACAGAAGCTTTTTTTGTCCATGTGGCTAGTGGAGAGAAATTAAAGTGTCAGGGGCGCTACGATAAAGTACGAGTGGAGTTATAGGGTACCAAGTTTTACCTCACCCTTTTTTCTCTACCTTTAATAGGTCTTGACCTTGTACTTGGTGTACAATGGCTTGAAATGCTTGGCTCAGTGGTCTGTAACTGGAAACAATTAACCATGGATTTTATTTGGGACAATCAAACCCGAAGGTTACAGGGTGTAGACGTGCAGGTAATTCTAGTTGCTTCACCCAACGAATTAACGAAGGAGCTTCGCCAAGGCCGTGCATTATTTGCAGTATACGTTCAACCAACCCTAGTAACGGCATCACAAGGTGCACCACCTGATGATCAGCGACAAGATTTGCAGATGTTGTTGAAAGACTACACGGACGTGTTCTAGGAACCCTCAAGTCTACCACCCGTGCGCGAGGTAGAGCATTGTATTCCGCTCAAGGAAGGGACCAGGCCAATTAATGTACGCCCGTATCGATATGCCCATTTCCAGAAGGAAGAAATCGAAAAACAAGTTCAAGAGATGCTGAATTCCGGCCTCATTCGACCAAGCACCAGTCCGTTTTCATCACCAGTCTTATTGGTGAAGAAAAAGGACAGAAGTTGGCGATTTTGCACAGACTATTGCGCACTCAATACCGCCACTATCAAGGACTGATTTCCCATTCCAACGGTAGACGATATGTTGGATGAATTACATGGCGTGTCCTACTTTACCAAGCTCGATCTAAGGGCCGGATATCACCAAGTATGAGTAAATCCTTCTGACATACTCAAAACTGCTTTTCGTACTCACAACGGTCATTATGAATATATAGTGATGTCGTTTGGCTTAAGTAATGCACCCTCTACATTCCAAGCCATCATAAACTCTACATTTCGACCCTATCTTCGAAAGTTTATTTTGGTTTTCTTCGATGATATTCTCGTATATAGTTCTACTTGGGATACGCATATGGTGCATGTTAAACAAACCTTGGAGATTTTGAGGCAGCATCAATTTTTTGCTAAGGCCAGCAAGTGTGCATTCGGCCAACAAGAGTTAGAATATTTAGGACACATTGTTACGCCTTAAGGAGTGAAGGTCGATAATCACAAAATTGCACCATGGTGATGTGGCCTCATTCAACTAATATTTCTGAATTACGTGGGTTTTAAGGCTTGAGAGGGTATTACAGAAAATTTGTTCGGAATTATGGCATCATCGCTCGACCCCTGACCAACCTCCTCAAGAAAGGGCAGTTCGGATGGAACAAGGAAGCTAGAGTAGCCTTCGTGACTCTTAAAAAAGCAATGACCACCACACCTGTTTTGGCAATGCCTAATTTTATAGAGTCCTTCACCATAGAAACAGACGCTGCAGGGGAAGGAATAGGCACAGTATTAACTCAACAAGGTAAACATGTTGCCTTTATGAGCCGAGCACGGGGAGTTACAAAAAAATCGTGGTCCATCTACGCCAAGGAAATGCTTGCAATTGTAGAGGCAATTTGCATGTGGCGGCCATATTTATTAGGGAGGAAGTTCTTCATCCAAACTGACCAATGCAGCTTAAAATATTTTTTGGAACAATGTTTGGCAACCCCAGAGCAGCAAAAATGGATAGCCAAATTGCTAGGCTACGATTACGAGATCACTTATCGGCCAGGCCGTGAAAATTCAGCCGCGAATACCCTCTCACGCAAGCCCAATAGTCCAATCCTGAATCACCTTCATGTACCCACCATAACCATATGGGATGATATTCGGAAAGCATACGACGAAGATCCATACATTCAATCAGTCGCTCAGTTGGCCAAGACTCAAACTGAAGGGCCCTATATACAACGACATGGGTTATTCTACTAAGGGCAGGGTACTCATTTCTTCCCAAGGGGAGTTACGGAAAAGGCTGATACATGAGGCTCACGACATAAAACTCGAGGGGCATTCAGGAGTATTGTGGACATTCAAGCGGGTGACTCAACAGTTTTATTGGCCTAAAATGTATCGAGACGTCCACGAATACATCCAGCACTGTGAAGTATGTCAAAAGATGAAATCTGAAACACTCTCACCTGCAGGACTTCTCCAACCGTTGCCCATTCCGTGCCAATATTGAAGGATGATATCACGCTCGACTTCATTGAAGGACTGCCCACTTCCAACGACAAAGATACAATATTGGTAGTAGTGGACAGGTTAAGTAAATCTGTACATTTCTTAACCTTAACTCATTCATTTACTGCTAAAGGTGTGGCTGAAAAATTCATGGAAGGGATTATCAAGTTGCATGGCTTGCCAAAATCCATCATCAGTTACCGCGATCCAATCTTTACTAGCAGGTTTTGGCAAGAATTTTTTCAAATGTCAGGCACCAAGTTACAACTTAGCTCCGCCTATCGTCGGTAAACCGACGGCCAAACGAAAGTAGTCAATCGCTGTATGGAGCAGTATCTTCGGTGCTTTGTGCATCAATGGCCGCGTAAGTGGAGTGCCTATCTTCCTTGGGCAGAGTTATGGTATAATACAACGTACCATGCTTCAATGGGAATGACTCCATTCCAGGCATTATACGGGCATCCACCCACCTCATTTCCACTTTATCATAACGGTTTTTCTTCCGTCAACGAAGTGGATGAACAACTGATAACTAGAGATGCGATACTACAGCAGCTCAAAGGGAAGCCTCCATCAATCGCATGAAGCAAACGGCTAACCAAAAGAGGAGGGATGTCACCTTCGAAGTAAAAGATCTAGTGTTTCTCAAATTACATCCCTATCGGCAACAATCAGTTTTCAAATGTGCCCACCAGAAGCTTTCCAGTCGATTTTTTGGGCCGTATCCGGTGATACAAAAAATTGGAGCGGTTGCTTACAAACTTCAGCTGCCAACGGGAGCCCGCATTCACCCAGTTTTTCACATTTCCCTCTTAAAGAAATTTATTGGCGAGCATACACTGCCCTCTACTGAGTTGCCGCCCGTAACTGATGATGGAGCGATCGTACTTGAGCCCCAGCACATTCTGGATACTCGCTGGGTCAAAAAAGGTAGGAAGTTTGAAGAAGAACACTTGGTCCAATGGAAACAGTTGCCAGCTGAAGAGGCCACATGGGAGACGCACCAGACATTGCTTTAGCAATTTCCAAATGTGGACCTTGCGGACAAGAGTCCACCCGGTGGGGGGAGTAATGATAAGCCACGACGTTCAGCTAGAGGTTTCAAACCAAATTCCAAATATTTGGGAGGAGGCTGACGAGAGATGCAAATGGAACATAATGACGTAGTGCATGGGAGTGACGTGCATGCATGCATGGACTGGGTCTTAGCAACGTGCATGGACTGGGTCTTTGCAATTGGAGAAATTTAAGCTTGATGTTATCTTTCTATTGCATTTAAATTCAGTAGTACATGGAGTCCATTTCTATTATTTCATTTATTAGGCGTCGGTTACTAGTAGTGGCCTTATGATGTTCCTCTATTTCGGCTTAATCTATTTTACAGTTTCATGCATATGGTTTGCTTACTTAAGCAGTCGAAATTATCAATGAAAGATATAAATCAATTGTTATAAAACATTGCGGTACTTTCTCACCGAAGAGAAAACATCAGTTTATCATTTACATATTTGTTGGGACCTATCATGTTGAGTTCCAGATAACCCAGGTCGGCAACTAATGAAGTTCGGAATAGCCACAATTTGCTGTGTAGCAGCTTCCATCCTCCTCAAGTAGCTTTCATGTCCAACAAGTCATGGAGCAATATCTCGGAATTCAGGACCTAACCCATTGAGAACATGTAGGGTTAAGTCATCATCGAAGATTAAGTAATCGATGAGAGGGATCTCATGAGCCAATCCTTTAACCGTATAAAGGTACTCTGGGATTGATCAATTTCCACGTTGGATCAAGGTTAGTTCTTCCTTGAGTTGCATTGCCCTTGTAAGCGATTTGCTTGCATACATAGTGATAATTTTTTCCATGCCTCATGAGAGGTTTTGGGTGTGTCAATGAGTGACGTGATGATCGGTAATGTAGAGGCAAGAATAGCGCTAAGAATTAACTTAACTTGCCTAACCCAGTGGGTTTTCTTGGAGATAGATAGTGGGGTTCCATCGGAGAAGGGACATTGCATCTCTCCATTGACATAATCCATTAGATCAAAGCTGATTAGGAGTGCTTCAAATTGAGCATGCTATTGAGGAAATGTTGAGGGTGTGAGTTTCTCATTGATCTGAGCTGTAATGTTGTAAATAACAGGAGTTTCAGAGAAAGAGATACACTGATTTGCGGAAGACATTTGTGAAAATGAGATCAAATTCTCGTTAGGGATAGGAAGCTCTGATACCATGTTAAGATTTTGAGTTTCATCTTAAAAGTTCAACCTTAATAAGAGGAGTAGTCCAAACTCTTATAAATTGGTCTATGTTTTCATCTTTATTCGATGTGAGATTTTATCCTTTAACAATAATTGACATCCTTTGATCTATTAACGACGAATTCAAAACAACAACTGTCAACTCAATATGTGAATAATCAAGATCAAGTGACCAGGCTTAAAAACATTTCTTGTGAAAAGAAAAACAAAGAAAAGAATATGAAATTTCAAAAAAATATATTAATATGCCTAGTTCTTTGAAGCATTTTCAATTCATCAAGCACATGTTCGACAAAGCTAATTTTTTTGAGTTGGTCAAATATATATTTTATCCACAAATTTTTAGAATCCACTTATATCCACACATTCCGAAGGACCATAACTATGCACTGGAACTAAAACACGAGCAAATAAATTAACTAACAATTTTATTTTTTCTAATATTACAACGTAATCAAGTTTGCAAGCATCAGTAATAAAACTTGCAAAAGTTGGCTGTCATTTTGATGGCTCTTTAGCCATCATGACGGACAAACTAAGCAGACATTTTAAAATCACTTTGGCATTCAGCCACATCACCCCAGCAAGATGAGTACATATTTTCATGTATATAAGATTGTTAATATTCTTCTTAAAATTCTCCCTATTCCCCATTTTTATAAAAAAAATTCTTAACCTCGTGAATATAAGATCATTGTGATAATCATATGAAACATAAGGCTTTACCCCTCCCCTAAAAATCTTTCAAAATTCAACAGTAATTTCCAAATAATGATTTCCGATTTCTGCATCAATTCCTTTGGCCTTTTTGATGTCCCAATGGATTTGTATACTTGATCAGATTAAGGCCTATGACAGATGATAAGTGCATTTTTGCACACTTATTCGGGGCCATATTACTAAGTTTTTGTGTCGTTTTATTATTGTATTTTACTTAACTTAGGTTATTTTTATCTTATTTCAGTTTTGGACCTGTTTTTAAGCAACTGGAAAAGAAAGAAAGAAAAANAAAAGTTGAAGCACTAAAATTGAAATAATTTGATGTGGAGGACCAAGATGAAAGAAAGAAAATGAAGAAAAGAGCTCAAAAGAAATTTCGCGAAAGTTTTAAAACTGGGCAGCTTCTCGGCCATCAACATCATCAACAGGAGCAAAACTTTATGCTAGGGCAGCCGCCCCATTTTCTACTGGGCGTCCGCCCAGGCCAAATCGCGAAAAATTTTATGTTTCCTTATTTCAATAGAACTCTTATAAAAACAAATATTAGGTCGCGTATTTAAACCTTAGAGCCGTCCAGAACGAGGTGAAGAGACCTAGATAACGAAATTTTAAAGATTGGAGAGCATAGAACGAGGCAAGAAACACAAAATTCATCCCCAAGGCGTGAAGATCCAAATC
>CAIGRN010188628.1:0-47725 GCA_903798345.1 Fraxinus anomala
ACTCAAGAAGAACAAGTAAAGATCATGAAGGAGAAAATTCCTTTAATCTTGGAGATTAGTAAACCAATTAAACTATCTCAATTTTTCTTGGCATCTAAATTTATATGGAAAAACCAAATGGCATGACATAAGATGAAGCATAGAGAACTACCAGAGTGTGGAGTCACATTGGTTTCATTTCCTTTAGAATCACCATCACCATTGCCTTGAGACACGAAAGTTCCAGAGGAGATGGAACTATCTGCCTGATCCCTTGAAGAAGGCCTGTTACTGTTTCCAAAACCCCGCCACCAAGGCTGTGTGTAGGGTGTTGATGATGAGATGTTCCATGCTCCTGTTTCTAGATGCCGGTTATCATCTTTAGCTAGAGTAGGCATTATGGTCGACTATCTCCCAAATATTTAGTAACCTAAATCATCAATCAGACTGATGCAATCAATTACAAAAACAATCTATTGAAGCAACAAAAGCATTGGAAAGGTACTAAGAATTAAAACCAAACGAAACATAAGCAAAGTATCAAGAATCAAGGATCAAAACAAGAAGTTTACATTGTCTTATACGAAATAGAGACTAGTGTATTAGAAAATCAAACACTGAAAAATTAGTCAAAGCTTCTACTTCATAGCTGGTAGGTTAGCTATGTCAACTTGAGTACTCAATACAAGTCAAAACTAATAATTGGTTGAAGTATTAGAAGCTACAAAATTATTAGGAATCATGCAAATGAAACACTTCCATTTTTTCACCCATCTTAATACCAGATGATGGAATTTTATAAATTGACTCCAACTTCAATATTAAACGCAAACCAAAAGCTACTGCCATTCTATTGTTACATACTAGGAAAATTCAATAATACCCAAAAGATTTTCAACCAAATTTATGCCACGATCAGGAACTTTAACAAAAATATTATTTCTTAACAGAAACATTATTCACTTAGAAAAACATAAGGAAATAAGAAAACAGCAAAAACTAGCCATCTTAATTGGGAATTTTAACTAAGATTCCCAATTCTCGGGAACCCTTATCGGGTTTTTGTAAAAGGAAAACTAAAAAAGAACACTTACACTATATTTTTTACTGTGCGGAGAAAAGCACTGACTGAAATTGAAAGCTCTTAGAATTCCATTTATGCATATGCAGATACCAAAAAACTAATAACACAAGCAAATATGAGATATAGGAGTGTATATATGTATGCGTGCTATATCTCACGCCAAACGTCGCTCTCTGTCTCTGTTAAGGAAGAAAGTTGAGATTAATTAGTGCCAATTCTTACCACTTGCACCGCGCGTTAATTATACTCGAGGTTGTCGGTAAGTTTAAAAATTCATTTTTTTCCAAACTTATGTCAACTTGAGCCACATTATTTTTTTCATTTTCATTCTTTTATTCATTTTCAACTATATATTCTTTAATAAATTAATATTTTTCATCAAATCAATAACTTTTCATTCTTTTTCAATCACATATTCATCATCACATCAAACAAAAAAATATATTCTTGTGAAAATAATGCGACTCAAATAGGGACTCAAATACAATTTCTCCCAATAAAATAATTTAAAAGTAAATTCGAGATTTTCCTATACTTTTTAATCATAAATAATTCAAAAACACTATTATAAAACTCTTTTTTTTTTAAAAAAAAAAAAGTTGGGCTCAAACAAGCTGTCGATCTTTTCTCATTGTAACACTTACGTGTCCAACTTTTTCTTTGAAATATCATCTTCAACGTAGTCTCTGGTAGATTTAAAATTAAATTTTCAATAGATTTTGATAAAATATGTGATTGAAAAATTATGAGATCTATAAAATTTGTGATTAAAAGTAATTATTGATTTTGATTTAGATTAAAATCTATATTTTAAGCTGTGCCGAACGGGGTAAATTAGTTTGCACATCCAGGGGAGGCAAAAAATATTTTTTACTTGATTGATGCAAAGAAATAAAAAATTCATAAATATTTTATTTTTACATTAAAAAAATTACCTTAAAGAAATTGGGCTTGTCGGCAAGCTAGGCCCCCTTCATCTGCCCCTGAGCAAATCTAATCCTTAAAGAGATTATTTATGTCAAAATATCCTGTTTGAATGCTTTGACTAGAGGACAAAATAATATGTCACGTTTTGCATTTATTTTGTTTAGTACAAGTATGACTAAAATTAAATCGTTTTAAATTCTCTAACGAGCTTTTGAACTAAAATCGTTATTAGAGACGAGATTTACTAGCTAATAAAATATTGAAAATAAGAATATATTGAAAAATTTAATCATAAAGACTGTTATGAGACCTTAATTGCAATTAAAATATGATGTACATAATAAAAATTGAGGTGAAAATATAATAATTCTTAATTAATTAAGAAAATTCAGTCCACTTGTGAACGTGAAATGTCTAGAATACCCTTCACGTATCTCCATTTTTTGGTTTATAGATTTCCTTTTTTCCGGTTTTAAAAGGATATTATGCCGTAGGTATTTTTGATACCTTGAAATAGACAAAATTAAATAATGAAAATATATTATAGAAGTTATTGAGTATTGGTTATCCTTTACTAATTTTTATAACAGCATGCTTGACTTATCCTCTAACTTCTTTTGACGATATTAAATATAATATCTCAAAATAAGTTGCTTATTTTGTAGAATTGAGGCAAACGTGCTCTTGCCAAACACGATAATGCAGCACAATCAACTTATACTAGATGTGATCAGTCAACGACGATCTCTGATGAGTGGCAAATGAAGTTAAGTGATAATTATCAACTAAGTTGAAAATATTGTGAAATTTTAAATATGTCTATTTGTTTAAAGTATCAATGGGTGACGATTGATAGTTATCGACAAGCGAAGGTGAGTGACACTAATAAGTAGTCTTGTTAATTAAATAAATAAAATATATGATTTTTTAAGTATAATTTTATACGATATAATGCACTTATCTTCTAGATATTAACAATACACTATTTATCATATTTATTTCATGTGTTAAATTAAAATATTATAATATGGTAGCCCAACACGACCTACCAAACAAGGCACGGAGATTAAGTAATTGCTTTTTTTCACTAACCATGATTAATGGCACTTAGTGCCCACCTTTGTGCGCGATAATACTTGGGAATGGGCCAAATAAAAGAGTTAAAAAGTTAAACCACTACCATTAAAATTCATTAATTAACCTTAATCCATAGTCGACCAATTCAAATTAAACTCTTAGTGCAGGTCTGCTAGTAGCTTTTTTTGGTTTTAACAATAATCATAATAAACTCGAATGGATGAGAACGCAAGCATGGAATTTGCATGGAAAGAAAATATTTTATAGGCAATTGAATTGCCTAGAAATTATTTACATGAAAAATGTCAATTAAATGCGTTTGATTGATTTAATTTTCACATAAAAAATATTGTACTTTTCTATTTTTAGGTGTTTGATAGACATTATTTTCCATGGAAATGATCATTTTTTTCAATATTTGTTGTTTGATAGCAACTATTTTCAATGGAACTTGTCACTTTTTCCAGGGAAATACAATAGGATAACAAGATGTGAATGGCCCAGTCTCTATCCAATTGGAAAATACAAAAGTTGATTCAAATTTACCTCATAAGGGCGGATGTTCGGGAGTTTTCTCATCGATTTTGACTATTTTTAGGTGGCATCATTTATAATAAATTTGAAAAATCGGTGTTTTTAAGTTTTTGTTGGTACCGATTTGTGGTGGTTTAATAGCCAACCAAAATTTGTGTTGTGTAATCTTGATCGTATTTTTAACTCACCAAATCAGTGAATTTTTATTACTTCTCAAATTCTATCTCAATTTTACCCTCTATAAAATAATCATTTTCAACCCACAAATTTTGTTCAAAATTGACTCGTAAATAAAAATAAACAAGTACAAAAATTATTAATAAGCAAAAAATTACTTTATAACTAAAAATTTACTTATAAGAGAATTTACTTTTGTGTAAAAAAATATTATAGACTATAAATACTAACATTGAGATAAAAAAAAATTACGTATAAAATTTAAAAAGTTACTTATAAATTAAAAATTCACTTATGTGTAAAAATAATTTCAAGGTACAAGATTAACTTATTGATATTAAATTTACTTGTAAATAAAAATTAATTATAACTCCAAATTTTAACCACCAGTAAATATTTCACTTTTTGAGTTTAAAATAAACTTAAATATATATATACGTATATATTAAAAAAAATGTAATGTTGACCTCACTTTTTGTAGAGCTAGCGTGGTCAACAGCTCTCAACTCCTCTCACGTTAATGTTACTTCTTTTTGCATATTTGGACAAATTGTCAGAGCATACGGGCGATTTCCAGTTGTGTGGGAGGTGGCCATAGATACTTCAACAGTCAAGTTGGCCTACGTAAAAGTATATGTTTGAGTGTGAGATGTGAGCCACTTGAAGTAAAAAGGGGTTCACCTGAGAGTAAAGAGAAAGCAAAGTTATATGTTGAGAGCATAAATTTGTATTATCTTTAATGACAATAAGTATGAACTTTTATAGTATAAAAGGACGAGTAATAGCAGTTGGAGGAAGAGACACGTGAACTTGTCCCAGCGATTGACGTCTCTTATTATAAATATTAATCAACCATTCTTAGACCATGTTGCATTTAATGTTGTGACGGTTTGACAATTCTAGACCTGACATGTAAAATTAGACTTGACTTGTTTGATTGAGAAGCATATTCATTGAGTTCATGAACAAAATTAATACTTTAAAAAACCTATAAATGGTACTCAAAAACTCCTAAGCAGACCCTACGGTGTCAAAAAAGTATGCTATAAAGGGTAAAATTATTAATAATTTATAATGAGGAATAGCATGCGTCGTACAAAATGCACAAATGTTTGACTTTATTGAGAATTATGTGTTAATAATAATTTTGGCCAAACAATATGTTGATATTTCATCTTTCTCCTCTTAGCAATTTGTCTATGAACAAAAATCGACTATTGTCACAGTTGCGGAAATAAATAGTGGTAAAAGATTTAAACCTTAACTATTCATGTTATATATTTTTTTTTAGAGAAAACAAAAATGCAAAAGTAGTAATTGGATATTGTTACGTATGTGTAATATGTATGTTCGAATATCAATTGTGTAAATTTCATATATAAAAAAGTTATACATTTATAGGTAATGAACTCATGTGTAACATACAGAAAGAAGAAACCTGGAAGAACTTCTTATTGCCATGATAGTCACGTGACTTATTTTTTATCAGTCGTGTTGCACAAAAATTACCCATAAAACCATTTTGGAATTTATGTCGCATAAGCTATACGCACAGGGACTTCTTTTCAATGTCATGGCTTGCAGATGAGTTGTTCCTATTTTACGATCACTTATCAAACTGTAAACTCTTGATTAGAACGTGCGACTATCACAATAAACTGATAGTGTCGTTCAACCCTTAGTTGATAAAAAACTTTTCGAGATTATAAGTTGCCGAGTTGCATGAAATGTGTAATTAAGAATAAATTTTGAAAAATAAAATCTACCAAGCTAGAGCTCAATGTGTCACCAATAAATATTCCGGCAATTTAATAAATCTTAATCCACAGCCGACCAATTTTAATTAAAAATAATACTACTTGTACATAATTGAATTACATAATAATTTGCGTACAGATGATATTCAAAATGAGAGTGAAGAAGGATTTTTTTTTTCTTTTTATACTTAGTTGAAGAAATTATAATCCAATCATATCTCATCGTACTATGTATACGTAAACCATCGTGTATATATAACAAAATCGTTTAATTAAAGTCTTAGTACAAGTTTACCTAGTATAACTTTTCTTGTTTTTAACAATTTGATCATTAATTAACATGGACGGATAAAAACTAAAGTCCAAAATCTTTTTTTAATAATAGTCAAACAAGTCTCTATCCATTTGTAAAATAAAAGTGATACAGATTTACCTCTTACCACTTTGTCATTGTTGCTTGCAATCATTTTGACTTATCTATAAAATTTCGCCAATATCCCCCACACTATGACTTGCGTGTCGATAATGTTGAGGATTATAGTTTATCACTAGACTTACGTGGAAGTACGGCGAAGTGGAAATGGTCTGCCCAATTATTTAGTGATTTTTTCCTTGTTCGCCATTGATTTTTTTTTTTTTAATAGTTATATCATCCATTTCATTTAGTTAAATAGTGCATATATTTATTTATTTATTGGGTCGCTAAATTCTCCGCCTCGTGTTGCCCTGTCCCGAACTATAAACATGGCGGGTATGGAAGAAGTGGTCATTCCTCGAATTTTGAACTTTATTTTTATGTTATACAATTTAAAATCGGATTTAGAAATATTAACTAATTAGATTTTAAGGGAGAAAAATATATTCTAATTCACGTCCAATCTCACCTCGACGGAATTGGGATAACCGTCTCATCTCGTCCCGTCCGTTCCGTCCCCTTGACAACTTATGTACCAATAAAATTATTTGCTAGTTTAAGTGAATAATTCAATTGTGGTGGTATCCAAAATGTTTCAAAAAGCAAGTACGTTGAATGCCATTGCTATGGGATAGTACACTTAAATCAACAAATAATTTCACTGATAAAGTGAAATAGTCTAGAAATGGATGGTAATTAACGTAACTAAATATGTATTGTTAAATTTATAAAAATGGATGGTAAAGTTACTAATTAATACAATTTGTCTTGATAATGTTAAGGGATAAAATTTCATATTAAATAAAAAATATATAAATATATATGTATGTATATGTGAAATATCTGATTTTTGAAATTTAAAAGTTGTTTTCTTATTTTTGAAATAGTGTTTATTTAAAGTAGGATTTTTGAATTTTTCTCAAAATGTATTTTAAAAATAATAGATACCAACGAAGGTTTAAAGTAACCAGATGATATATATGATACTCAAAATTAGTTTTTTAAAATGGAAGTGTTCTTTAATACTGTCACTAAGGGAAATATCTGAAATTGTCTCTCTTTTTCTTTAGTTTCCTCTGGTAAGTAGCGAAATGATCAGATCAGTCACAACAAATTCATTGGTTTGGTAAGTGTCCATTTCATTTCACTGATCAAACCTCGGATTAATTAATGGGCGCCAGGACCACCACGTTTCAGAAGATAACTGTTCCCTTGTGGGTCCCAGGCGATTGACACGTGGTTCATCACTTCCTTGGAGATTAATTTATTGGTAGACTTGATTGTGTTTGATATGTATTAAAATTAGATTTTTAGTTTAACGGCAGCTCGATGCCATTATGTTGTGTTCCTAGGAAGCAACAAAATTTCCAAGGGGAGGGTAGTTGAAATTTGAACGAGCCGTCGGCACGTAGAAGGTAGATTTTGTAGACTCTTTCCATCCTTAAAAATCAACGTCCATCACTTCATTGTAATTTGTTGGAGGACTTAACGGCAGCTTGACGCCGTTATGTTGTGTTCCTAGGAAGCAGCAAAAATTCCAAGCAGGGACGTTGAAATTTGAGTGCTTGTTTGTCTCCCATTTTGAGAGAAGAAATAGAGTTTTGAATAGTATTTTTTATAGAATGTGTGGTTGAAAAGTAAAGTAATTGTATTAATTTGTGTGTAGAATATTTTATTGAGTGAATATGTGGTGGATATTGTTTATTGTAGCAAACAATATTTAATAAAATGGATGACAAACAGAGGCTGAATGAGGCCGCAACCACGTAGAAAGTAGATTTTGTAGACTTTTTCCATCCTTAAAAATCAACGTCCACCAAACATTTCCTCATTTATATACGACATTATCTTCTAGTCCCTATTTAGACTCTATTATTTTATATTTTAATAAGGAAAATAGTAATTTGTTTATAACATGTGGTTGAAAAATAATGTTATTTTATTAAAAAATGTATGATTGATAAAAAGAGGAAAAAAAAAAAAGTTTTAATTTAATGGGTGTCAAACACGGCCTAATAGCCAAAATTATTGTACTTTTATTCTTGTTATTGTTATGCATTATGCAATCTTATTCTTTTGATCCCCATGGTTATCGTAGAAATTAGGATTTCTTCTTCTTCTTTTTTTAATAAAAATAAAATGACAAAAAGGTGAAATTTTAAAGAGGAGACCGACTTGACCCCTATGAGCAATATAAAAGTGGCCCCAGCTAACGAGCCCGAGAGAATTAAGTCCTGTTTGGCATCTCACCAAACAGAAGAATATGGAAATGGGGGTTGTAACCGTTTGACTATCTTTTTTACATATCTGCCACAGGAACATGATTAATTACAGAGTTTTATACAAATATATACTTGACAAAATTTTATGAATTATGTTACACAAACATAATCTTTTACATATGAGTGTTCATAATGGACACCCGACGATCCTCTATTGGAGGGGTCTGGGCCCCTTATTGGAGGGGTGTCGGGTTCTATGTGCCCCCTTATGGTAGTATAGCATAATCCAAATTTTATCGATTGTTAAAAAAATTAAAAAAAAGCTGACAATAAAAAACTAACATTTCAGCATCTGGAAATAGTCCATATCATTGATCATGTGCAACTTGTTTAATCCTCCGTTTTTTCGCGTGTGTTTGAATATTTTTAATGAAAGTTAAACTTTATTTTTAATCAAACATCAGTAATTACTACTAACTTAATGTTCACACATTTCTTTAAACTCATCACTCCTCTCGTTACAATCTCCTTTTCATTAACGATCTTTTCGAGTAGGAAACCAACCGTAAAAGGTGGTCGATGAATTCTCCTGCACTATTTTTTTTGGAAACAAGGGAAGCTACATTGAAGTGGGCCAACGCATTGAAAGAGGGTGATTTTGTGTCAGATCAAAGCCATTTTTTTATTATTTTGTTACTTTTGTTTTAAGTGGAAAATTTTGAAACATGAAAAATTTAGTGGGGACTAAATGGATTAGAGGAGGTAGCGTTTCGAGATTTGGGCTTAATAGGACGGCCCAACAGAAGCAGAGGTCATGTTGGCCTAAATGGTTTGCTGGAGAAGGTCCTAACCAGTGTGTGCAGCATTTTCAGGGTGAAAGTTTTGGGCCTCAAGGTGGACGATGCCCAAAGAAGATTAAGGATCCGTTTAGAATGACTTTGCTTTCCGTAGAATAACGGTTGGAGGAGGTTACCTTAATCTTTGTTTGAATAATTTTCTATTTCAAAAGTGTTTTTAAAAAAAAGTCACATTGAACTAGCTGAATCCAAAAACAATTTTTGGGTCTTATAAAGTCGTTTTGACTTTTCAAAAGTTATGTCAAACGAGTCCCTAAACATATTGAAAAATATTTATAAATGATTTAAATTATAAATAAATATAAATGAATGACTTATAAATGGATAGTACTTATAGACTTATCGAAATGTGTCGATAAAATATGATTTAAGTGTTTACAAATATGAGCTAAACAAACAATCGATAAGGAATTTTTTGGGTCATATGAGTTGGATTATTTTAAAAACCACAATCGAAAGCCACAAAAAATCGAACCCCTCGGTCCAAAAATAACAGACTAGTCCTTATATTAACAATTATAAACTTTAATGTTCGATAGTGTAAGAAAATTAATCATTTTGAATTTTACTTCTTGCCCTTCCTACAAATCAATGTATTTACAATACAAGCTTGGTTATAGAACAACAATGGTTCAAAAACTACAACACAAGCTTCCTGGCATTGTACCAAGATATAACATCCATCCGAGTCCCAATTGTACAAGCCGCTAATGCATATCCAATCGTCTTCCCGCTTCCGACAAGATTTTTTCCCCATTTTTTCCTCAGCAAAATATCGCCACTCACTTCGCTCTCGCTCTGTCGGTGGCATTATTGCAGTGACAGTTTCTCTCTCTACCTCACTTCAATGTCGTTTTTCTTCTCTTCTACGCCAATTTTAACATCATTTCAGTCAATCGTCATAATTGTAATAATTAATAATTAAACAGTAGCTGACTGCTATACCCACAAACATATTTTTATATGTATTTCTATTCGGCGAGAGGAATTGTAGAGGGATATAGCTAGTGGGTCATTGCTCAGTTGTATTTCTCACCCCAATTTCTCCATTTGTCTGTGTTTTCTTATACGTACTTCATTTTATTGGAAGGAATTTAACTTTTGGAGAGAGATCTGGAGGATATTCGATCGATTTGGGGATGAATTGTAGTTGTTCACGAAGGAAATTTGTATTTCGGTGACGGAAATAGCAATAACGTTGTGATCGCGAGGTACCCATTTCGTTGTCTTTTAGTCTGTGTTTATACTCTATTATTACATTTTCTGTTCATTTTTCCAGAAAAGATAAACACGAAATAATTTTTTCAGTAATCAGTATATTTGAAAAAATGTTAATTTTATAACTATTTTATTTGTTTGGGGTTATCTACTCAATTATTTATGAGCTCAACAAAGAGTGAACTGAGAACATTTTTCATTTTTTTTTTTTGGATTGACGGTATTCTTGATCTGGAGTTAACTTTGATTTTCAGTTTTGATTATATCGTTGAGGTGTTCGTTAATTTTCTCCTTTCATGCGATTAAGGTAATTGAAGTTAAAGACTTTGCTTTTGCAGTGAAGAGCGTGAAAAGAAACAAAGATTCTGCTCTTTTTCAGAGGACACTTTAAACTCTCTCGGCATGTTGATTAAGAACATATCCGAGTAAACCCTATATATATCTGTTTTTGCCGTGAAAGTCTAGCCGCATCAATGGACCCAGAAGCTGAAATTAAGGTTAGTGTTCAAAACTAAATCACTTAGTTTTTAATAAATGAGGAAATTTCCTGCATGGGTCATACTTTTTGAGGTTTTAGTGAACTGGGTTTGATAATTTTGTCAAGATCATACAAACGTGATTTACGTTTAATAATACGCCACTAAACATTGATAATTCCAACACTTAGTTAAACATCAAGCTTGAAACTGAGTAGCTTATGATTTATCATTCTTTTCCAATTTTTATATATATTGGGTTGGCAGGTTGCAATTATGATATAAGCTATTCACTAAGAGTGTTTGATTGGCATGGAAAATATCTCCTAGAAAAGAAAGTATTTTCCTTGATTTGAGGAAAACAAAAACCCACTCCTCCCAAAAAAATGTTTTTCTTAAAATTTTCAATAGAAAAAATAGCAATCAAATACTCCGAAGTAAGAATTTGGGTGGAAAACTGACATTTTACATGGAAAATAAATGCAATCAAATACACCCTAAGTGATTTTTTGTAGATTTAATGATGCAGTATTGAGTAGTATTGAGTACTAAATATGGTGCTTTATTGAGTAGGGAAAGGCCTTGAAGAACATGGGTAGTCAGGTCTGCCAGATCTGTGGTGATAATGTGGGATTGACTGTTGACAGGGAGCCATTTGTTGCTTGCGATGTCTGTGCATTTCCCATTTGCAGGCCTTGCTATGAATATGAGAGGAAGGATGGAAATCAGTCTTGTCCTCAGTGCAAAACCAGATACAAGAGACATAAAGGTACATCTGATGCAGACATATCTTTTACATATATACTCTTTTGATGTGTAGTGTTTCACTGAAATGATATTACTATCTTTACTAGTATTTTTTTGTAATGGAATGGACACAACATATTGAGATATATTACACGTTACTGTATGGTAGTTTAAAGTTTCACTGGGTTGCAATAGGAAATATATGCAAATTGTGTGGTCTCAAAAAATACATATCATTGTTAAATAGACATGATTAGTTTTAATTGTGCATTGCTAAACAGGAGCTAATTGTTGTGAAAAGTAATCTTTGAAATACAAGAGATGTTTCTCCTTTGAGTGCTGACGTGCCTAAATTTTGTGAGATGAAATCCCTTTCACCCACCCCTTGGTTTTATGGATTTTATCCAGTCACTTAACTTCAGTATATATTATTTATCAGTCAATCCGAATTAAAGTTTCAATGGTTGTTAATAAATTAACATCTTTAATCTTATTCTATGAAAGTAGCTTCTCACAATCAGCTTTATGCAGGAAGTCCTGTAATCCATGGTGATGTAGAAGATGGTTTGGCTGATGATGGTACCAGTGATTTCCATTCCTCTGAAACTCAAAATGAGAAGCAGAGGGTTTCAGAGCGCATTTTGAACTTGCACATGAATTATGGCCGAGGGGAGGAGATTGGGGCTCCGAAGTACGATAAAGAGGTCTCCCACACTCCTATTCCTTTGCTTACACACGGCATGGATGTATGTTCTTGTGCCTCTTGTCAAATACTTTCTATTAACACACCAAAATGAATACATAATTTTTGGTACAACTGTTGGCTTTTAGGTTTCTGGAGAACTGTCTGCAGCATCACCTGAGCGCCTGTCAATGTCATCTCCCCCACATGGTGGTGGTGGAAAATGTATAGATCCACTCCTGCTCCCACTTCTATAATCGATCCATACATTCAAAATAAAAGACAATCTTTACCTTTCAAAGTCTTCTTATTATATTACTGTCTTTATGTATTTGCTCTAATGGTGTCTCTTCCATTGTTTGTTTTTCTTTAGTTGAAGTTGTTTTATGAATATTAGGGTTTTAGTTAAACATGAAGTCCGTAAAGAATATACACGGTCCAAAGGCATTTAATGAGGATAAATATTAGTGGATGAATTTAGAGTGATTGATTTTATCTGGTTTTTTCTTTTCTATTTAAGTAAATTTACACTAGATTAAAAATGTAATATAGAATTTTTTTACTAAGTGAATGTATATATAAGAATGGTGGTGAAAATAGCAGCTCCCTGAATCAATCACATATGTGCTCATTTGCTTATTTTTATTCTTATAATTGAGTGCTATGTTTTTCTTTTCTGGTTCAGATATCAAATGCATTTTTTTTCTTGGTACAGCTAACATCCGGTTTGTGGATCCAGTGAGGGAGTTTGGATCCTCAGGATTGGGCAATGTTGCCTGGAAAGAGAGAGTTGATGGCTGGAAGATGAAGCAGGAAAAAAATGTGATTCCAATGGCTACTGCTACTAGCCATCCTCCTTCAGAAAGAGGAGCTGGAGATATTGATGCCAGCACAGATGTGCTGGTGGATGACTCTTTATTGTGAGTTCCAACTTGATTTATGCCACAACATTTTGGCTTCCTGCAGTATGGTTTTTCAGCATAAAATCCGAGTATTTTTCTAAGCCGTAGGTGTATTGCTGTAGCATTGCAGTAACATAATTGGCTGTGCAGAATCTTAATAATGTTGGAGGCACTTTGATGTTGTTATTGAATAAGCAAAAAGTTGGGATTATTTAGCTGTAAATTATGTAGTTACATATGTATAATCTTTGGTTCTATGCAGCATCTTGCCACTTTTCTTCACTCTATCCAGCCATTGGTTGCCCGTGCTTATTTCTCTTTGTTATGCAGGAATGATGAAGCTCGGCAGCCCCTTTCAAGGAAGGTTTCTATTCCATCATCCAGGATAAACCCATATAGGATGGTTATCATATTGCGGCTTGTTATTCTCTGCATTTTCTTGCACTACCGATTAACAAATCCTGTTACCAATGCATACCCTTTGTGGTTGTTATCCGTGATCTGTGAGATCTGGTTTGCTATGTCCTGGATTTTGGATCAATTCCCGAAATGGCTTCCAGTAAACCGTGAAACTTACCTTGACAGGCTTGCTCTTAGGTGAGAAATTTTCCATGTATACAGATATCTATTTCCATGTGGCCATTTTCTGTTTGAATGTCATAGAACTGTGATAAAAAGTAGATGATAAAGCATCTCTATTGTTTGATATCTAGATGATAAACCAGCATTTGTATAGAGACTTCCCTTTTTGTGAATATATACACACACACACGAGTTTCTGACTTTTACCTTCAATTGAATATAAACCGTGTCAAAGATACGATCGTGAAGGAGAGCCATCACAATTAGCTGCTGTAGATATATTCGTCAGTACAGTTGATCCTTTAAAGGAACCTCCACTTGTTACAGCTAATACTGTCTTATCCATTCTCGCGGTTGACTACCCAGTCGACAAGGTTTCATGCTATGTATCTGATGATGGTTCTGCGATGCTGACTTTTGAAGCTCTTTCAGAAACATCTGAATTTGCAAGGAATTGGGTTCCTTTCTGCAAAAAGTACAACATTGAGCCACGTGCTCCAGAATGGTACTTTGCTCAGAAGATTGATTACTTGAAAGATAAAGTTCAACCATCATTTGTGAAAGATCGTAGGGCTATGAAGGTGGAATTTTTAATTCAGAAATTCTGTTGTCTCTTCCTTTTAATCCAGACTTCTTATGTTTCTTCTCCTGCTTGTCCTACAGAGAGAATATGAAGAATTTAAAATTCGTATAAATGCACTTGTTGCAAAGGCCCAAAAAGTTCCTGAAGAAGGCTGGATCATGCAAGATGGTACACCATGGCCTGGAAATAACACCAGGGATCATCCAGGAATGATTCAGGTAAGCTTGGTTCAATAGTAATAGATCTGATAGGTTGACATATATTCGACTATTACTTGTTATATACTCAATGTCTATAAAAACAGTCATCTAAACTTGCATGCTTATTATCAAATAGTGTTAATATCATTTGATTGATGGTAACACATTCTGTTTTCTTTATGTGTGTATTACGAACTAAAAATAAACTTGTTTGTCTAACAATTTCCAGTGTTATCTATTTCTTAAAAAATTGCTTTCGTCAATTGCAGGTTTTCCTGGGCCAAAGTGGAGGTCTTGACAGCGAGGGTAATGAGCTGCCACGGCTAGTCTATGTTTCTCGTGAGAAGCGCCCTGGTTTCCAACATCACAAGAAAGCTGGTGCTATGAATGCACTTGTAAGTGATTGACAATTGAGATTTGCTGTTAATCTAATTTTTATTTTTGGACACGTAACATTTTATGTACCAATGCCATGAATAACTGCAGGTTCGTGTATCAGCAGTTCTTACTAATGGACCATTCTTGTTGAATCTCGATTGTGATCACTACATAAACAACAGCAAGGCCTTGCGAGAGGCAATGTGCTTTTTAATGGATCCAAATCTTGGAAAGTATGTTTGTTATGTTCAATTTCCACAGAGATTTGATGGTATTGATAGAAATGATCGATATGCCAACCGCAACACTGTTTTCTTTGATGTGAGTTCATGAACATTAGTAATTATTATTTCCGGCCATATCATGTAATACTGTTATCTAATTCTCTGTTTTTTCCCCTGCTGTCCACTGTTCGTGCAAACTTATTCTTTTTTGCAATCAGATAAACTTGAGAGGTTTGGATGGTATTCAAGGTCCTGTGTATGTGGGTACTGGATGCGTCTTTAATAGAACAGCTTTGTATGGTTATGAGCCACCTCTGAAACCTAAGCAAAAGAAGTCAGGATTTCTCTCTTCCTGTTTTGGTGGCTCAAGAAAGAACAATTCTAAATCAAGTAAGAAGGGTTCAGACAAAAAGAAATCTAGCAAGCATGTTGATCCCACTGTTCCAATATTCAGTTTGGAGGATATAGAGGAGGGCGTTGAAGGTATGTTTTCTGTTAGAATTGATACTGTTTAGTCTGTCTTGTATTTTATGTCATTACGACAATATCAAACGACAAACTAAGCCATGTTCCAATAAAACAGTGGTCAACTACATGAATCCTTTTGCTACTTCAGTTGTTGCTAGATCTATTGGACCTGCATTTTATTTTTTATTAAGCCTCCGTTTGGCAAAATTTATAAATGATCAGACTCCATTTTCAGCCACACATCCCAATAGACCTACAAGTAATCCACTTATCCACCACTCGTTTCTGTTTTATTTATAAATTAAACCGGAATTCTTCCTAAATGGAGGCTAAGTTAAACTTAGTGACACTGTGTATTTGTCATAAAAGCATGAATTAGTATACCTCATTTTCTTAGTTAATTTCTTTGTTGAATAAAGTGAAATAGTGACTGTATTTGTCATTGAGGCATGTATTATATTGGTTCATTTGCTCGATTGATTTCAACATGCCAAATGACAAATATTGATTTGGATATCAACATGAACGAGATATTGAATCTTTATGTTGCATTGTTTGTTTCTTATCTACATTTGCTTGTTAACCACGATTCAGTGTTCATGCCTTGCCTGATCAGATTAATATGATGTGCTCAAATTGGGAACAGTAAATGTATTCCTTGTAATTTCTATTTATATGGAAATTAAAAACATGCATGGTGTATATGATTGTTTCTTTATGTAATTATGATTTTTACTACTGGTTAAATCAGACAAAAAAGGTGAATTTGGTTGGGTGAAAATCTTATTTTCTCAATCAATTAGATAGATGTAGTAGACCCAGGAAGTGAGCCACGTCTGGGGAGCTGGGGCATGTTTAATAAGCCCATGCAATCAGTATTTCAACGTGATGTAGTGATACCATCAATATAATTTTTGAATCTAACTTTACTAATTAATATTCATGTATCTATTCTCAATTACTTGCTGTTTATAGTGATTTTGCAAAGTTCCTTCCAAATAAATATATTTGGTGAAGAAGGATTGCATCAGATATAAATGTCTTTGCTGCGAACACAGGCTAATAACATGTATTGCTTCAAAATAAGGTTCCAGTAAGAGAGAAAAACCATATGGCAGGTAGCATATGCCATTCATATAAAGAATCAATGCAAGTATTCTATGCATGAGATGAATTTGAAGGCCATGAGTCTATGACATGTAAATATCTCTAAGGACAATATGAGCATAATCTGTCAAGGTCATCTACTTAATCAATTCTTTGTTATAGTTTTGAGACTAACCATAGCATTTCACTTCCATCGTCGGACATGTCCTCTTCATTCACGTCTTGTTCCTGCTCGTCTCCTGAGACAAAGCTATCTGAAATTTTGGTCTCCTATATGAATATTTTATCTCATGTTGATTGGTTCATACTTGTGAGCTAATTGTCTGTGTATATGGTCTGACATCATATTCAACTAGCAAAGGGAAAGAACGTCTGTAATAGTCCTATCTTTTAATAACTACATTTCTCATGGCTGGTTGGAATTACAGATATGCTGCTTTATCGAAGGTTTCATCATTTTCTCCCACTGTTAATGCACATATTCTTTTGTTGAATTCATATACTATCAATACATTGATAAGCATGTGGGATGCTGTATCTATTCCCTCAACCTTTTTACTCACTTCTATTGTCAATGTTTTCCTACTTTTACTAGTCTAACATTCCAATGTGCACTTTCATTGTGTATCGAGTTTTTCTCTTATGAGCACACAAAAAATTTCAAGTACAAAATCGTATATATGAACTTAAATTAATATAGAAAATTTATTAACTGTTGCCTCTGCTGGTGTTGATTTCAGGTGCCGGATTTGATGATGAGAAGTCACTGCTCATGTCCCAAATGAGCCTCGAGAAAAGATTTGGCCAGTCTGCAGTTTTTGTTGCATCCACTCTTATGGAGAATGGTGGTGTTCCTGAGTCTGCCACACCTGAGACTCTTCTAAAGGAGGCGATTCATGTTATCAGTTGTGGCTATGAAGACAAGTCAGAATGGGGAAGTGAGGTAAGTTGGTTTCATTTGCCATGCTTGTCTGATTATATATTGTTTATGCATAGAATATTAGCAAATGTTTATGGTACCTCGGACTTGAAGGGAACGTTTGAAAATTGGGAGATGAATGCTTAACACAGATTTTGTTTAAGGAAACAGCTTCTAACAAATGTTTTGACATTACTATAAAACTTCTGCGTTTATTTTACTAGTAAATTTCATTATGATGAGATGGCTAATCAAACAAATAAGGAGATTAAATAAAAAGTGGAAGCTCCTAATTACAGTCGGAACCTATTGGGAATGGAGCATACTTTCCCTCGTGTAATTTCTTTGGAAGCATTAGAACAGGAAGTAAGTGTTTTTCTGCATCTGTTAATGGAAATTGCTGTGGAATTCTGAAATTATCATGTGTTTCTAAGCTCTTTTATTCCTTTTCTCCCTTCCCTCAAGGAAGGGTAAAAAGGTTTTAAAAAAAAGGGTAAGATTTTTTATGCAACTACTTTCCTCAGGCATTTCATAAAGAGCAGCTTTTAAATACTTGGGGTGCCTTTTCTTGCACAATAAAATTGAGGTGCGAAGTAGATATATTGTAGATGTTTGCATGCTAGAACAAGTGAAAATTTCTGTTTCTTTTCTACTTCACAACGTTTATCAGTAATTATTCTTCTGACAGTTGGGTTCTATTATAATTACTCGTCAGAATTCAAAGGTGCTACTGTCCTTAATTCGGAAAGTTTGGTCATAATACTTGCATACAGAATCCATATGATATCAGTTCTCATAGTAATACCTCTTCAAAAGAGAGAGAATCATAAAGATAAATAATATTTAGAAGTATGCTAACTTTTGCTTAATTTTCTTTTGGCTTTAACTCTATTGGTTCTCTTTGTCATTCTTTCTAAAAATTTTAATCCATAACGTAATGATTTATTTCTGCAAAGTGGCATTGTTAATATTTATCATCTCATTCAAAATTTGGGTGGCGAACCAAACCAACTATTGCTAAGGGAACGTTCTTTTTACGTTTAGTTTCCTGACTTGATTTCCTATGTAATCCCGTATATGTCGGAATTAACAGTTGTATTATGTACAACACTCAATTTTTGTTCTATCTGCAGATTGGATGGATTTACGGTTCTGTCACGGAAGATATTCTTACGGGATTTAAGATGCACGCTCGTGGTTGGCGATCAATTTACTGCATGCCTCAGAGACCAGCATTTAAGGGTTCAGCTCCGATTAATCTATCTGATCGTTTAAACCAAGTGCTTCGATGGGCCTTGGGATCTGTTGAGATTTTATTTAGCCGGCATTGTCCTATATGGTATGGCTATGGTGGAAGGTTGAAGTGGCTAGAGAGGTTTGCATATGTCAACACCACAATTTACCCAGTTACTGCAATTCCTCTTCTTATTTATTGTACTTTGCCAGCTGTCTGTTTACTTACTGGAAAGTTCATTATGCCACAGGTCGGTTCTATCTCCCACTCCCACCTGAACATATCATTATTCATTTTTTGGTTTCCATATGAGCAATGGCCACTGTCTTGTATTTTACATAGGCAGTATCTCGAGATTAACTTGAATTCAAGTATCTGTCAACATAGAACAAAATTTTATAATTTTCATTCAATTCCTTTACCAAAATGTTGCTCTATTATTTCACTTTGTGGTTGAATATATGATATCAAATCAGCGCCGTACGTCCTATAGACACGCCTTTCCCTTTTTGCTCTTGGTCCTTGATGTAACGGAAACACCATGACAGCATTTTATCATTTGTCTCCAGAATCTTACATTATAAAATACAGATCTCACAATGTGAAAATTATTGCTTCGTTATGCAGATTAGTAACTTCGCCAGTATTTGGTTTATATCTCTCTTTCTTTCCATCTTTGCTACTGGTATACTGGAGATGCGGTGGAGTGGGGTTGGAATCGACGAGTGGTGGAGGAATGAACAGTTTTGGGTCATTGGAGGTGTTTCATCTCATCTTTTTGCTGTCTTCCAAGGTCTTCTCAAAGTGCTTGCTGGAATAGACACCAATTTTACTGTCACGTCCAAAGCATCCGATGAAGATGGGGATTTTACCGAGCTCTACATGTTCAAATGGACAACTCTTCTAATACCCCCGACAACTCTCCTTATCATAAACATAGTTGGTGTTGTTGCAGGAATCT
Organism: Fraxinus anomala; assembly: GCA_903798345.1. Lineage (NCBI taxonomy): Eukaryota > Viridiplantae > Streptophyta > Magnoliopsida > Lamiales > Oleaceae > Fraxinus > Fraxinus anomala. The sequence continues at coordinate 19,711 of CAIGRN010188628.1, forward strand.
CCTATGCGATCAATAGTGGTTATCAGTCATGGGGTCCACTATTTGGGAAACTGTTCTTCGCATTCTGGGTGATTGTTCATCTCTATCCATTCCTCAAAGGTCTTATGGGCCGGCAGAACCGGACACCCACTATTGTCGTTGTATGGTCCATTCTTCTTGCATCCATCTTTTCATTGTTATGGGTGCGAGTCGATCCCTTCACTACTAGAGTCACTGGCCCTGATGTTGAGCTGTGTGGAATTAACTGCTAGAGCTGGCATTTCCAAATGATTTCATCTTCGCGTACCTTTGTCTATGTGAAGTTCACATTTGTATAGTAATGGCAAATCTATGTAGTTTTATCAGATAATAGTTTGCTTTTGTGTTCTTCTAAGAAAACTGAGTGAATTGTATGGTGTTCAGCCCTCTCCCCCAGTGCTAGATGAAGTCTTGGAACATTAAACTTTTGTGAACACACTTTTCATCCGTGTTGTAAAACTTAATTCAATCCCTTCATTATCTTCTCTTTGTTGAGCAACAACTAGATCTTTGATTGATGATACGAAGTAGGTACATAATGTAAGTTATCTCAATCAACTTGGTTTTGTTGGCTGGAGATGCTCTCTTAGGACAAACACGACTCTTTCAGCAAATTTTTCCTTTTCGAGGGCATATTAGAAATAATGGACTAAATAGGATTGGACATGGCAAGGACGAGAGATTGTGACAAAATCGTGTTTAGTTCAATCCAAACATGCTATGAATGTTTGTTAAATCTTGGGCTAGTTCTCAATTAATCAATTTTTTTGCCAAAAAAGTGAACTGGAGGCTCCCAATTCATGGCACTGAATCTCCAGGAGTGACTACTTACTCAAAAAGGAAGGTAGTTACAGATTGGCTTGAGTTTTACAGATTTTCTGGGGATAATTTTGGACCTCAGAAAAAAAGAGATTTCAGATAAAATAACAGAAATATCTGAAAGTCAATTATGAATCTTTCAACAGTAGAAAACACGCAAGATTCATCACAGCTCCCACATCTCATTGCACCTCTTTCTCAAACAATTCTCAGGTGCCCTTAGTCTTTTTTTTTTTCCCCTTCTATAACTAATATGTTATTTAACTTTTCTTTGTACATTCTCTATTCTGATGTGGGTTTCCAAGAAAAAAAAATTCAGTTAATAATTTTATCTGCAGTTTTTATGTAACAGGATGGTTCGGGCTATATTGGTTAGGTCTTTTACTGATAACTTCTCGTGCCCATTTTTATGCTTGGATTCCCTTTCTTCAAGTAGCTTAAACGTTAAGAGCAATTTGGAGTTGGATAAAAAAATTAGAGGGAGAAAGCATTTGAAGAAAGTGAATTTGAGCACTTCTTTCTTGGATGCCTGCTATGAATGGAGGTTTTCTGCAAAAATTCTTTCAGTCTGCTCCTTTAAAGGCTATTCAAGAAAGAAACGTAGGCTTCATGCCCTCACTATTGTCAATGAATTGGGAGGGCAGTACGATGATACATTCAATGATGTCAAAATGGTGAGTAATCTAATCTCTCATTCATAGTCATCACTTAGACGTAGTTTACACGAACAAGAAGAAAAATTAAGTCTTACGTACTGCGTTTAATTCATTCTTATGTCTACTGGAAGATTTAAAGTTTATTAATGCATATAAGTTTTGGTTTATCCACTACTTTCGACTTGTTCTTGTGAAGTGTATGTATTCTGAACTTAACTTAGAAAGGGGGTTAGATGGATTTTCTGTGTGATAGTCTATGCTTAGGTATGCACGAAGCTGTAAACAAACAATCGTCCAATCTTAGCCCTGTTTGACAACCATTATTTCAACGCTCTTTTTTTTCCATACTCATTTTCAACAATACATTCACACAATAAAATATTATGCACGATTGAAAACTTTTCCCTACTTTTCAACCACACATTTACCAAAAATTCACTATTCAAAACTTCATTTTACCCAAATAATGGTTGTCAAACAGGATGACAGACAAATTTCAACTTTCTAAATCTGTCAAATGTTAATGCAAAAACCATACAATGAACTGCTAATGATTTGAGAGTGAATGATTCAAGGCACTGGACTACAGACTACTAGTTATAAAATTGCACTACTGAATTATCTTCCTGTCAAATGCAATGTTCAAATAACCAGCAACACGGTCTTCTGTTGCGCAATTGACAAAAAAAAGGAAGCAGCAGAAATTTTTTCCAGAGTTTGTGAACCTGTCTTGCTTTTGTTTACTATTACTCCTATTCTACTCTCTTAGGTTCTGTTTGGCATTCATTCTGGACAGAGGTAGAATCTATTAGGATAGGAAGAGAGAGTTGACTGTTACAGCCAATCTCAGAATCGTACGTCTGTTTTCATGCATATAAATTCTTTCATTTGCGTGAAACTGTTCTGCATCAAAGTTCAGTAAAAAGGAATGAACAATTTTCTTAATTGTACCAGATTTGTCTTGTGCGTTTTGTTAATAGTGAAATCATATGCTCGGAGAGGCCAACACCCTTGGAGAAGTCCGGTCACCCTATGCAGTTCCATTCATGCATCTGAGCTATTGATTCTCAATTGCCTGTTACTGTAAAATTAGTGTCAACTAATAAGAATCTACGTTCCAGTGTGTAAAAATTCCCTTATATTTCTTCTTTATGTTCGTGAGCCTACATGCCATTGATGTGGTTAGATAGTATATGGATTGAATGTCTTCTCCTTACAGGACATAATCAATTGTTTCACGTTTAAAGCTGTGAGGACTGTTCTTGAGCAACTCTATGAGATGAATCCACCACAATACGCTTATTTACACAAGTAAGCAATACATTCCTGATGCTCGTGCTTTCTCAGATTTAAAGCTTCGGTCAGCATTCAGATTTCGAATTGCTGAATAGAAATCTTGCCTTACATTTCCCTTTTTTTCAACTTTTTACTCTCACTTATTTACTTTAGTTGGTGCAAATTATCTTTTGAGACTATTGAATGCAAAGGCTAATTTGATTACTTGGCGTCTGGAATCGTTCTTACTTTTCTCCATTTCAACAGCTTTATTGCAGATAACACAACCAAAAGTGGAAAGCGTTTTCTACAGACCCTGGCTAAGGTAATATCCAATAATAGAGTTCAAATCTTCTTGATAGCTCTGTTACTGTTTGAGCCTAGAAATAGAGTTCTTCCCTTTGTATTTTATGGCATGTTAGGTTCATTTGACTAGACACGACAATTGACAAATATTATCACGTACTTCTTCAGTTTAATGCAATCCAATTTATACATTCTAGCATTTCAAACACGCCCTTAAAGTTCCAGAAGTTTCGAGAAGGTTCATTTACCAAGCCACAACACAAAGCAATCCTGTTTAATGCATGAAATACTTCTAAAATGCAATGGGGGCATATTTGTTCTGCAATATTAGGCATAACTATGAAGGACAAAGGACGAGTACGAGATTTTAACATTTTTTCTTCATTAATCATATATAGTGTTGTCCAGTCGAGCACATCAAACGTTCGAGTAGTGTTTATATAGTTTCAATCGATCTTGTAAGTCGTTTGCACTTTCTTGATATTTGCAGGAAAGGCGGGAACTTGCTGAAAGAGTAATGATAACACGACTTAGCCTGTATTCAAGATGGATTAAGGTACATGCATGGTTTAATGGTATTTTATTGTTTGATTTTTTGATTATTTATTTCACTTGCTCAGACCTTCCCACCATTTTTTTTAATGAAAATTGTGCCTCATGCCTTCACATAAGGCAACATGATTTTTTCATTAAAAGTTCGACACATGCATAAAGTTTATAAATGGGTAATGGCAAAACTCAGAGAGTTGAAGACCTTTGCATGACTATGATGTAATATTAAGTCACCTCATTTGATTATCTAGACAATTGTTTTTGTCTTCGGTGATATCTTAAAGTTTTAGACGAGGTGGTTTAACAAATACGGAAGCTAATGATAAATTTGATTTCTTCTTGTGGTGATTGAGATCTAGAAATGCGATCATGCCGAAATCTATAAAGAAATTTCTGATGAGAACTTGAAGTTGATGAGAGAAAGGCTTATGGAAACAATTATATGGCCATCTGATGACACAAATACTGAGAAAACAGATTGATGGAGATGATGCCTCACTTTCGATACGTGCTTCATACCTTTCTAGTCTAATACCATTTTGACATATACATCTTCATGTATAACTCCCACTTGAACAGTTAAATGAGGGGAGGAAAGTATTTAAGATTGCAAATATTGTTGTGGCACGGCCTCTCTTGGTGTATAGCCTTTATTCGAGTAGTTTTTTCTTCAGTAAATTGTCAAATTTCTATCAATTTAACAATATTTTTAAATATTTCCGCCAATGCATTTTGTGTTTATTTTTGAAAGATCAAGACTTAATGTCAATAAATAAATGTTGAAGATCAAAGTGACCTTAAATATATAAAGAACACAATAGTAATGACACGATAAGCATGGGTGAGGAGGGGTCGATCCAAGTTACCAATGATATTGTTGATGACCTCTCAAATGACAGACATCTATGCACAACTTTAAGGAAATGCTAATCCCGTTGATAACATATTACAAGAGTTGTCATCCTTATGATGAGTGGATGATAAGTGATGTATAAATACCGTGTGCCATTTCGTTCCATGAATGATGAATATTCACTTCTGTTAAGTTCAGATTATAATTGGCAATTTTTAAATTTGTAATTGGCAATTTCCTTAGTCAAAATCAAGTTCTAGTTGAATTGTATTGGGAGTTTATCGAGTAGTAATCAAAGTCAAAATATGAGTTATAGAATCCTAATTAAAGTCAAAAGAGTTGGGTTGGTAGTATAATCCTTGAAAGAGTTCAAGAATATCACATATGATGATTGGAATGCATTTACAAGTCCAAAAAGTGTCAAAGAGCCGTACAAGTTTTGCTCTGAATTCTTAATCGCAAGTTGAAACACATTGTTCACATAGAAAACATTGAAATTTAGATAAGGTTATTTCTAGAATAATTGTAGCCATTTGAGTTAGCTTTTCAACGCATTTTGAATCACCTCAATCGGATATCGAGAGAGAAAGTTATGAAAAAAAATACTGACGATTGCTCAGCTGCTGCTACCATGTCACTGGCTTGGCGCTCGAGCGGCAAGTCGACGTCTAGAATTTTGTTTTGCTTCAAACACTTGGTTATATATATATATATATATATATATATCATATCCTATGAACGTCCAAAAGTGTGTTGAATCACATTTTCCATAGAGATCATTCATTTGAAAATCCAAAATACATTCATTAATTCAAATATTCAACCACCATATTATTTGAGCCATGATTTTATCCAAACTTTGATTTGTTGATTTAGACATATTGTTTCATATTAAACCACAGATCAAAACAAAAAGATCTTTTGATCAAACACCAAACCATTTAATCCACTAGGGATAAATCGATACAAGGGATCGGAAGCTGTTGCAGAAGCACAAATTCAGGAGGACTAAGGTGAAATATCATAAGTCAAGATCTGACGTCAGGAGCACGTAGTCCAGGAGGGTTAAGGTATAAACCAGGAGTCGAGATTTGTTTTGAAGGAGCACACCTCCAGTAGAATCAATGGAGACTGCAGGAATTGAGGTCAGAAGTTCTACGAGGTAGACGAGTCTGAACCGTACTGTAAGTTTACTTCGATTTATAGCGGATTATTGACTGGCAAAGAATCCGAAATTTTTACCCAGCTGGGGTTTCTCCGTGATCATCTTTGATGTTTTTTACTGCTTTAATTATTGATTGTGGTATTCAAATTTAGATAAATTGACTTATTTGATCTAATTATCTAGAAACAATTAAAAATTAACGTGTTGCTTTTAATTGTGTAATTCCGCACGTGGATCTAAATAATTTAAAACTTTCAAGTGGTATTAGAGCTTAAAAGCGATCTTTGACCCAATATTTTGTCTAGATGAGTCAATAAATTTCTGATTCGGGATCTCAATAAATTTCTGATTCGGGATCTGAGTATGATATGGAAATTCAGGAAGTTTATGACCAATTGTTTGAAGAGTGCCTTAAGTTGAAAAAAGTGAATCGCTCTACCTTTAAAAATTGAATAATCTTGAATTAGAAAAGGAGAGTCTTGTAGCCAAACTTGAGGAATCAACTAGAATTTTGAACGAGTTAAGACTTGAAAAATAGTCCTTAGATATTAAGGTTAAATATCTTATGAGTGATTTGGAAAAATCAAATACCAACTCCAATATTTTTCTAGCGGATCTAAGCAAATTGATAGCATGATAGGTTTGAATAAAACAATTGGGGATAGAAGAGGTGTAGGCTTTAATGAAACAAATTCTCTTATTGCTTCTTCTTCGAAAAATAAGTTTGTACCTACCTCGATACCTATGGTTCAAAATTTGAGACATAGAGTTACTCCGAAGTTCATCCCCACGTGTCAGCATTGTGGTAAGGTTGGACACATAAGACCCAAGTGTCGCGAGCTCTTGAATAGGAACAAGACCAAGAATATTGGTATCCAAGAACCAAAATCATCGATGCAACATAAGTTTTCTCTACCTAAGGTTCAAAATTTGAAATCTATGATTGTTTCTAAATTCATTCACACATGTCATAATTGTGGTATTTTAGGTCACATTAGACCTAAATGTCGTAAGTCCTTGATTAGGAAAAATAAATAAGATCTAACTACTCACATTAGATTCTTGACTAATCAAGTGAGTCACTTGATTGAGTTGATGATTCAATTGACTAAGATTACATCTTCTTCTAAGAAGATTTGGATCAAAAAGAATGAACTCACTGAACAAAACGATGATTTACATTGTGGTATTGCTCATGTAACTCTTCATGGTAAGAACATTTATGTGTCTCATTGAGTTAGTAGTTAGGTGCATGTATCTGCATTATTCATGGTATCTACATATTCGTGCATGCATTCTAAACATTTTCTTTATTTTTTTTGCATTTTATTTATTATCTTGAAAAATGAAATTTAAAAAATTTTGAAAAAGGAAAAGATTTTCTATATTTTTTTGGGCATGTTATTTTGTTATCAAGTACTAGTGGTAAATTAAGTTTCCATTAATTTGTTTGGAGTACTTGGTATATGTTATTACATGTATTTTATGCACTACATACATTAAATTATTGTGAGTGAGTTTTGATAGCGTGATTGACATTTGGGACGGCGGTCATCTATGTGGTGAATTGACTATAAATATGGAATGACCTTTAAACTAGTTGACCTAAATTCTTGTATATTCCTTTTAAAAAAAGGATTACTATTGAGTTTTAAAGAAAAAATTTTGAATTACATAAAATGTTGTGAGACAATCTTATACTTTTCTTCGTAGCTTATATAACTTGAGTAATTAAGTCTGCAGGGTATCTTAATACCTGGTGCCCTATAAATCATCTGACTTTAGAGTCATCAGTCTAAAATTCGTTACATGGATCATGTAGAAAGTTTAATGAAGAAGAGTCTGTACATAATATTTGAAAACTAAAAGAAAAATATACACATATATGTACTCACAGATAGGGGGAGAAAGAAAAAATGTATACAATTAATTATGAGATCTTTAATTTATAAAAGTCATAATAATATTGAGTTTGACTTCATATTTTGAAGAATATATTAATTAACCAGTGATTCTTTGCACGTCATTTTTAATTGATGTAAGATTTTGAAACTTGCTTGCATGAGTTTAATGGCATTTTTCACACATGAATAATTTATACAATTTACTGCGTATATGTTTAAAATAAGTTATGTGAAAAAAGTTTACTATTTATTAATTATACATGTATAAGTAAGCAAATAATTGTTCATGACAATAATTTAAATATTCATAAAAAATAAAAACAATTATCTCGAATTTGGAAATTTTTTATTCTCATATCATATTTTTTACATAATTTTTGCATCATTATACATGTAATTTTTTTTTTACTCATTCCTCTATGTGTTTAACAAGATTATTACTTGTCTTTCCTTTGTTATTCGCGACAAAATGGGGAGAGTTGTGTATTTATTTCAGGGAGTTGATTATATGAGTTAGGGGATAATTTTAATTTTTTTGATTGATAGATGACTTAAGGGGAGTCATTTAATATATTTATTACAATTTTATTATTGATATAGTTTTGTGTTTTGTCTATATTGATATAAAATTTTATAATTTATTTATAAGTTTATAATTCACATAATATTGCATGTTTCGGTATTAAAAGTGTTTTATTATGTTTTTATTTAACTTAGCTATATGATTTTTATTTTGTTAGTTTCATTTTTCTTTTCACGTGGTATTGTAGTTTTCATGTGTTTCAAGAAATGGATTAACATATTATTGAAGAAAATTTTGGAATTTTTTTTTTTTTTTTGGTAGTTTAATATTTATTGCTTTGAAATAAATATGATTTTGTCACGAATGCCAAAGGGGGAAATTGTTAAGTTCAAATTATAATTGACAATTTCTAAATTTGTAATTGGCAATTTCCTTAGTCGGATCAAGTTCTAGTTGAATTGTATTAGAAATTTATCTAGTTATAATCAAAATTAAAATATGAGTTATAGAATCCTAATTAAAGTAAAAAGAGTTGGGTTGGTAGTATAGTCCTTGAAAGAATTCAAAATTATAACATATGATTATTGGAATGCATTTAGAAGTCCAAAAAATGTCAAAGAGCCGTACAAGTTATGCTCCAAATTCTCAGTCACAATTTAAAACGCATTTTTCACATAGAAAATATTGGAATTTGGATAAGACTATTTCAAGAATAATTGTATCCATTTGAGTTAACTTTCCAACGCATTCTGAATCACCTCAATCGAATATCGAGAGAGAAAGTTATGAAAAAAATACTGGCGATTGCTCAGCTGCTGCTCGCCTGTCGTTGGCTTAGCGCTCGAGCGACATGTCGACATTCAGAATTCTGTTTTATTTTAAACACTTGATTTTTCAACCATTTTCATCCCAAACACTTTTCCTTATATATATATATATATCCTACCCTATAAACGTCCAAAAGTGTGTTGAATCATATTTTCTATATAGATCATTCATTTAAAAATCCAAAAATCTTTTGATCAAACACCAAACCATTTAATCCATCGGAGATAAATCGATACAAGAAATCGGGAGCTGTTGTAGAAGCACAAATTCGGGAGGATTAAGGTGAGATACCAGAAGTCGGATCTAACGTCAGGAGCACGTAGTCCAGGAGAGCTAAGGTATAAATCAGGAATCGAGATTTGTTTTGAAGGAGCACACCTCTAGTAGGATCAAGGAAGATTGCAGGAATTGAGGTCAGAAGTTCTACGGGGTAAACGGGTATGAATTGTACAGTAAGTTTACTTTGCTTTATGGTGGATTATTGACTGGCAAAGTATTTAGAGTTTTTACCCAGTTGGAGTTTCTCCGTAATCATCTTTGGTGTTCTTTACTGCTTTAATTATTGATTGTGGTATTCAAACTTACGATAAATTGCTTGTTTGATCTAATTATTTAGAAACAATTAAAAGTTGATTTGTTGCTTTTAATTATATAATTCTGCACGTGAGTCTAAATAATTTAAAACTTTCGACTTCATACTCGACAATTTGTTAAATATCTACCGATATCGCTATAATTGTTGTTTGCTTAATAAAAAGGTTATTTTGCACCCGTAGCTTTTCTTGAATGGCAGATTACACCTTCGTACAAAAGAAAATTTCAATTAGCGACCATACCTTTGTCTCTACTAAGCCCATGTTTGAGCCCCTAATAAAAAAATAAAAATCATTTTTCTTCAAATTTATTTTTAATCACATATTTTGTCAATAAAATAATTTTACACGTTTTGTTCGCACATTGCTTCTAGGTGATGCCTAAACTCACTTTTTACAACACTTTATTTTAACCATATGTTCATTAAAAAGTTATTATTACAAAGTTTGTTTTTACGAAAAATGGGTTCAAACATATGGTTAAAAAGCATTAAAAAGTTTTGAGTTTATGTGTAAATTATTTCATTGAAAGAAAGTGTGAATAAAAATAAATTTAAGAAAAAAAATAGCTTTTGGATGATGAGGCTCAAAAGGGGGTATAGTCTAAGCTCTATTTGATGAAAATTAAATAAAAATTAATAATTAATTTTAAAAATACATTCATAACTTTTCAACCACATATTTAATCAATTTTTATAAAATTTGTTTTTGATCTGGGGGCTGAATTTTTATCTTGCACTTTTTCTCTCCTTACTTCATTGGTGGATTCCATTCCCGATTCCAATAATTTCAATGTTACTTTCAAATCCGCGACCTGCTCAACCCACCTTCTCCTTCCACTCCAATTGTCAACCTGCCAAGTCCCGTTTGGGGGTGGAAAAAGGTACTTGAATTTTTTTTTTTCTTTCGAATTGCCCCTGTTTGAAACTCATTTTATTTTTCATTCTACTTCTCATTCTTCATTTCAATCACATATTTGAAACCCATTTTATTTCTCATTTTATTTCTTATTCTTCATTTCAACCACACATTCTATCAATAAAATAATATTACACATAAATCCAAAAATTCTCCTTACTTTTTAACCACACAATTTTTCATCAATCACTATTTCAAAATTTTTTTTCCACTCAAAATGGGTTTCAAACAGGGGTTATATAATTTAACTATTACCACACAGTGTCATTTGTTTATCATAGCTGGATCCAAATCCTCTATATTAAGCAAAAAAATAATATAAATATGAACATATGGTGAATGTCGTGTCATGTATTAATATTATCATTCACCACTTCTATGCTCTTTGGGAGCAAATATGAGTCGAGAAAATGCGATTTTGTGCAAATCTAACGTTGCTTAAATCCGTCACAATAATTCAAAAATAATATACGAATGCAAATTTGTATTGAGTGTAAAAGATTTATACGCTATATCATTACCTATACGAAAAAGAAAGTTAGTGCAAGTAGAATTGTCAGAGATTAAATACTTGTTTTATCTCGTAAGTCCCTATTTGTCTCTTATTCTTTAGAAACTCTTTTTTTACATACTCATTTTCAATGACACATTCACTCAATAAAATATTTTATATATAAATTCAAAATTTTCTTTACTTTTTAACTACATATTCTCCAAAAAATAACTACTTAAAACATTTTTTTTCCAAACAAGGGCTAAGATGTTAATTACGAATTTAACCGATAGAAGTTCTACAATATATAATTATAGTTCACTACATATATTCCGTCCTTTTTTTGCCTCTTGTTTATGGTTTGTTTATAATCGGTCAAATAATTTTATCTGATGAGTATTACCTCACTTGTTCATCGCTCATATCTATTTGTTTATAGTTTAAATATTTTACAATCCCCTAAGGCCCTAAAAAACAAGATATAATTTATAAGAATAACACGACGAATCTTATATTCACATACAATCATGATACCAAAAATTGTAATTATTCTTTTATTTTAAAAAATTGCAATTATTTTGGTGATATATATATATATATATATATATAACGGGTCCGCAGATTATCAAAAAATGTAGTAGGTTGGTCCTCGGACAAATATTTTGATAGCCTCAATTCTCAACCTTTCATTTTTGTAATTTTGGATCCCAATATTTAATAAAAAAAAATCAGTTTTTTGTAAAATAATAAGTTGCTCTACATTAAGATTTAAAAAATTATAATAAAAAGTTGTGTTTTAATCAAAGATAAAGGTAAAATTGTTCATTGAGGACTCAAGTGCTCAGAATTGTACTGCAGCCATCAAATAATAGGTTGAGGACTTACTTACTACATTTTTAAAAGGTTAAGGACTCCAAATGTAATTATCCCCAAAAATTAATATTAGAAAAGTGTGGGCCAACCCTCACCGGCCAAACGCGCCCTATTTCTCCCACTTTCAAAAGTCTGAACATTTCAACTTCATTTCGCGTAAATTTCAGGATCATTTCACTTTTGCATTTCACAGTTTCTCAATTTCATCTACATTTTCATGTTTAAAACTCTCTTAATCCTCGATGGCTTTCTCTCACTACAACGCAACGAGGTCCCTTTTTTTCTCCCTCTCGATCTTTCTAATATACATGGGTACATGACTGTCTGCCGCTCTCTCTCTTGCCTTTTGTAAACTGTACCATGAAGATCACTATCCTTTTCATTTTCTCTGATTATTCCTGAAGTAAGAGATCACTGAATGAGTGAATGACCCAATATTACAGGCCTCAGATCTATGCGAAAAGCTTCCATTTTTTGACCATCTGTAAGTTTTGCTAGTTGGGTCAGTGTTTCTTAGGGTAATTTATTGGCTTGAGCTACCCAAGGGAGTTGGTTGGCTGTAATCTTTGTGGATTGAGCTTTTTTCTCTGTTGATTTTTTCATCTGTACTGTTAAATTCTGTAAGACGTGTCTTGCGAATTATGAAAGTACTTGCTGTAGATTCTGTTATTTTTTATTTTTTTTTGGTGATAAAGTATGATTATGTAAGTGATAATTTTTATCTGTTTGGAATTTGTTCTTATGGAATTATTCTTTAGCTGATTTAATATGAATTTAAATCTTATTTATTGCACTTCCAAAATTGGGGAAAGAATATTCATTAGGCATATAATTGGGGTAAATCAGGAGATTTTGTCTCTGGATTGTATGAGTCCATTTTAGTGTTATCATGCACTGAAATAGGGAAAAGAATATTTATTATTTATGTCCGAGGGAAAAAAATATCCGTGGATTGTCTCTCTTCGTTGTAAAGGAGTCTAATTTGGTAGTACAATCTTCCATTCTATGATTATCAAAAGGTTCTCGAAAACCATTTTCTGAGTGTGTTTAATATATGTGAAATCTTATTGTTGACAGTTTGTGGAGACGAGCCATAAGTTTAGTTGCTCGCACAAAATTTTCTGTTTTTGCATTTTCTATTGAGAATTGCCGTCTTTAATGCTGAAAATATGTATAAATGTACTTTAAGGTCTCATGGGAAGGGATCTTTTGTATATAAAAGGGTCTATTCTCCCAATCTTAGTGTTTGCATTTTGTTGTTAAGCAATTTTCGAATAGAGTCCGAACTTTTCCAGGCATTTGGTTGGTCTGTTTCTCTAAGAGAGTCTCGATCTTTTGCATTGTAAATTTCTTAACTTTTTTATTGGATATGGTAGCCCCTGTCCTGATTAAGTTTTTGCTTGGTGACTTGCAGTTGATTGAAGCATGTGCACTGGCCCAGGGCAATCAAATTCCAATTCGACCACTGCTCCATCTGTCTTTGCTACCAATTCTAGTTATACGATGGATACGAGGAAGCTAACTGTAGAGACTGAGGATTCTTTTTCCAGTTTACTTGAATTTGCTGCTAATAACGATGTGGGTGGTTTCAAGAGATCCATTCAGTATGATTCTTCTGGAATCGATGAGGCTGGACCGTGGTATGTTCGCAAGAATGGTTCGAAACAGATTGCCCATGAGGAAAGAACCCCATTAATGATCGCTGCTACTTATGGCAGTATAGATGTGTTGAAGTTTATAGTTTCTCAATGTGAGGTTGATTTAAATCGATCTTGTGGCACAGACAAGTGTACTGCACTTCATTGTGCTGCATGCAGTGGCTCTGTCAATGCATTTGATGTTGTTAATCTGCTTATATCAGCTGGTGCTGATCCAAACATTGAGAATGCAGACGGCCAGCACCCAGATGATGTGATTGTTTGTCATCCAAAGCTTCCGGGTGCTAGAGCTTCTCTTGAGGAATTACTTATGATCAATTGTTCTGGTGGATTTGCTGGCAATTGCAATTTACAGGTATCTGTATCTACTTCAAATGCATCTTCGTCCCGCTTGTCTTCATCACCAGATCATAGGTCGCCTTGTTCACCATCAGACTCGGTAACATTGCCCATGGCATCGAAGTTCATTGATGTTCCTTCTAATTTTACGTCAGAGAAGAAAGAATATCCAGTGGATCCATCTCTTCCTGACATCAAGAACAGCATCTACTCAACTGACGAGTTTCGTATGTTCTCATTCAAGGTCCGCCCTTGTTCAAGGGCCTACTCTCATGATTGGACTGAGTGTCCTTTTGTTCATCCTGGAGAGAATGCTCGCAGAAGAGATCCAAGAAAGTACCATTATAGCTGTGTCCCTTGCCCTGATTTTCGCAAGGGTGCTTGTAGGCGAGGGGACATGTGCGAGTATGCACATGGCGTGTTTGAGTGCTGGCTACACCCTGCTCAGTACCGAACAAGGCTATGCAAGGATGGCACTAGCTGTGAAAGACGAGTGTGTTTCTTTGCACACAAACCAGAGGAGCTTCGCCCCTTGTATGTCTCCACTGGGTCTGCTGTTCTTTCTCCGAGGTCAGCTGCCTCGGCTGCAAGTGTCATGGATATGGCTGCTGCTCTGAGCCTTTTTCCTGGCTCACCCTCGTCACACTCTGTGATGATGTCGCACTCAGCTGGAGCTTGGCCCCAACCAAATGTCCCAACCCTTCATCTGCCTGGAAGTAATCTCCAATCAAGTCGACTGAGATCTTCCCTTTGTGCACGGGACATTCCACCTGAGGATTTGAACATGTTGCAGAATTTTGATGCTCAGCAACTAGTTCTGAATGACATGGCCTGTTTTGCACAGTCACGATCTAATTCTGCTTCTTTGAATTGTTCTGGTCGGTCCAATGCTTTAACTCCTTCCAATCTTGACGAGCTCTTTTCTGCTGAGGTTACCTTGTCTCCCAGATATTCTGATCAGGCAGTGGCTTCTGGGATTTTCTCTCCAAGGCATAAATCAGCTGTTCTTAATCAGTTTCAGCAGCAGCAGAGCCTGCTTTCACCAGTCAATGCTAATGTTTTTTCTCCTAAAAATGTTGAACACCCCTTGTTTCAGGGCTCCTTTGGTGTATCATCTCCAAGGATGTCACCACGAAGTGTGGAGCCCATTTCCCCAAGGAATGCTCGCCTCTCTTCCTTTGCTCAGCACGAGATGCAGCAGCAGCAACCACGCAGCCTCAGCTCCTGGGATCTTGGATCCAACTTTGCCCCTAATGTAGGGTCTCCTAGGAACACTTGCTCTAAATGGGGATCATCTCCTCATGGAAAAGTTGATTGGTCTGTTAATGGAGATGATCTGGGCTGTTCACAAAAGTCTTCGTATGAAGTAAATAATAACAATGGAGGGGAGCCCGACCTCTCATGGGTGCAATCTCTTGTCAAAGAATCACCACCAGAGATGATGGAAAAACGTGCTGCACCATCCGGTGAGGGTTTGAAATCCAATTCTCAAAATGACTCTGTTGATCATTCGGTTTTAGGAACTTGGCTCGAGCAGATGCAACTTGATCAGTTCGTAGCCTAGTAAACATGACTTGATTTCTTTTTCATATGGACAATCAAGGCTTTTAGGAAATATATATATATATTGCTGGTTGGGAAGGTGAAATGGAGAAAGGAATAGCAACAATGGAGTTTCAGAGACTTTCAAGGTTACAATGGAGACTAAAATAGATTACAGTTTTTTTCTTTCTTTTTTCCCAAAAAGTGTAATCAATTTTAGTTATTTATTGATTAATTACAGCAGAAATTTTCAGTTGTAATCTGGGCTGTATTAAAAGTAACGTAGTTCATGTATTTTATGAATCTATTCTATAATTATTCTTTTTACATATATTTCTCTTTTCTGAGAAGTAACGATAAACAAGGGCCCCCGTATGAAGTCATCTTTAATTGTAATATAGAAGCAACGATCAACAAGGCCCCCCATATGAAGTCATCTTTATCCTTGACTCACAACTTCAAAATCAAGACCATCAGCTGCCGACATGATACAACAAAACACTTCATAGATATCTCAACTTACAAATGCAAACACTACACAAATAAGCAACTCGACAATCCAAAGACCGTTTATACATAAAGCTGACAAACATACAAACAAAAAGCAAAAGCAGGAGTAGCAGTAACTGAAATCCGCCTCTTTTACTTTTAGTTGGAAATTTTTGGTATATTATTTGATGAAATAATACTATTTATCGTTATAATGATGTAATATCAGTGATATAACAGTTTATGTGAAATAATTTGATTGAAAGAGAAATGTGAATAACAATGAGTTGCCATATTATAAATGTTTCATTATTATGATGATAAATAATAACGAATGGGACGTACGTAGTTGTTGACTGCGTGGAATATGCGACTTTTAAGTCTAATTGTCGGAAGTCCTTGTTTTAATGGTTATATCAATGTGGGGCCAAGTAATGCGACTTTAATATGAATGGTCACCAAAATGCGCTTTTGTGTCCAAACTTCGGTTTCAAGCAACAATACAAAAATCAGCATCATATGCTGACAATGGAGAATGGACAAAATTATTCAACTTTATAAAGTTAACTTTTTTTTAGCGAGCTTGAGAAAATTGAAATTCACACATCCGTGTGAATGTGACTCTCACTAACAAGTTAGTAAGGTTTGTAATTTTTCTCCCGAAGTTTTGTTGAGCATAAAATTGAAAAGATTATTATTGAATTCGAGATATTTCCAACCTCACAGAGTTAACATGTTTTCACAGTTAGTTAGACCACTTAACAACACGTGCTTGAGGTTAGATTGTTAAGTGGGACGAGTCAAATCGAGAAGCAATTTAACCAGAGCAAATTGAGAAAAATATGCCATTTCAGTACTATATATACTTTAATTGTAATTGTTATCAAAATTGTAAACTTAATTGTGTTTGTAATTGAAGTTCTAGCATTACACATGTATTAAAGTAAGATATGAACTATTGAATTTGGACTTCAATTGAAACTCCTATTTGGATTCAATTGGGATTTCTGTTTGGAAATATTTTATCTCTATAGATACTAAATAGAGATTAAATGGAACCAAAAATAAATAAATAAATAGACATAAAACACAACATTCATTCTTTAGTGTCCAAATTTAGAGAGAGAAAAAAAATTATTTTCTTCTTTTCTTCATCTGCCTAGTCTGAAATTAGTTTCTTGATTTAATTAAAAAAAATGTGTTGAAGGTTTGAAGCATCAAGTTTCTCAAATTAAAAATCGAAAATGAGTGATCAAAAAAGCTGAAAGTTCGTAATTTCAATCCAGATCATCAAATTTAGGTAAAAATTCTAATCTTTTATTTCAGACATATATGTAAACATCTAGACGATTTCGGATTACATTTAACCAAGTTCCCAAACAAACAATAAAAATAACAATTCAAGCCTTATTCTCTCTACTCGGTACGGTTTTTTTCCTACCTTTATTGAATTAAATAAGATACACAATTTTTTCACCCTCCAGAAGTCCTTTTCCTAATCAAATTCTTCTTATCGACCAAATTAGAATATATGTAATAATTATTATTCATGGTTGGTTCTGCTTCTTATTTTATTATGGCGGCTATGTTTTCGTCCTTTTCGCGAATTACTGCGTTTATCCGAGTGATCGAATTTTCAGCTAGATCACAATGGGGAAATACTTGTGGTTGATTCTTGCATTTAGCCTTCCACTGTTCATGGTGACACATTCTGACACGACGTTTAATGTGCTTCATTATGGGGCAAATGGTAACGGTCGAACAGATGACACCAATGTAAGATATCGTGTTACTATGTTCGATTTTAATATAGAATAGGACTTGAACTGACTTGTTTTTTGTTTGCGGGTTTTGTTGTAGGCTTTCATGAGAGCATGGGAAGCAATGTGCAAGTCATCGTCGACTTCTTCAACGATGGAAGTTCCTTCGGGGAAGACCTTTTTGATCAATTCTTTAAAATTTGATGGCCCTTGCAATAGTAAAACGATTAATCTCGAGGTATTGATTATTAACTGTAAAAAAAATAAAAAATGAAATAAACTGTCGAACAAGCCAATGAGCCGGTTCGGGCCTTAAAAATATGACGGACCAATCTGAACAATCCTCTGGGCCGCTTGCTGGTTCAGGCTGGGGCGGTTCGAATCGACCACTCAATTTCACATGACTAACTACTAGTATTCACAGTTTCATGTTATATATATTTTTTAATTTTTTTTATGAACTAATTTTGCAGATAAATGGAAATATAATTGCACC
This sequence comes from Fraxinus anomala, assembly GCA_903798345.1. NCBI lineage: Eukaryota > Viridiplantae > Streptophyta > Magnoliopsida > Lamiales > Oleaceae > Fraxinus > Fraxinus anomala. Next base: position 37,771 of record CAIGRN010188628.1, read on the forward strand.
AAGTGAACCATCGGAGTGGAGATGCAAAAATAATGATTGCAATAATTGGATGGAGTTTAGATACGTGGATAACTTGTCGATCCTCGGACATGGTGTAATAAATGGTCGTGGAAATAAATGGTGGCACACTGGAAAGGTGTTTTATCCCTTCTCTAATATTGAGATTTAGCGTCGAACTAAACTTTTGTACATTAACTGTCGAGTACGATCTAATATTACATAGCTACCAAATGTGCTCTATATTTCAATAAACAATTTGTCAATTGCTTATTTATCCTTATTTTCAAACTTCAATTTCGAATTTCTAACACAGAATCTATTTCCAACTTTTGCAGCTTGACTCGAGGCCAAATGTAAGATTTCGAAATCGTATGCTAACTCTTTTGATATTCATAATTTTTGTTCAATAGACTTGACCCCTCAATGAAATTCTTCAATGATAGGCTTTAAAGATATCATCAGCTAACAATGTTAGTCTAAGTGGTCTTACCTTTAAGGATGTTCCTCATATGCATGTTGTCCTGGATACGTTATCATCGGTTTCTGTCTTGAATATAACGATCGATAGTCCACGAGATAGTCCAAACACCGATGGTATCCACATTACGGGGTCCTCTGATGTTATCGTTGATCATTGCCGTATTGGGACAGGTACTTAGACATCTTGGAAAATGTTTGTGTTTTTATTAAGTTACTTCGGTTAGTCTTGTAACTCTCATCTCATTCAAATTGTAACTAAAGATTAGTAATATCATATGTGGACTGGGACATGGCATAAGGTCAAACTCGTGATCTCCATTGTATGCTATTTGGCCACTGCTTGATAATCATTATTTTTAAACTCTTTTTTCTAAATACTCATTTTCAACCACACATTCACATAATAAAATATTCTGCACTTAAATCAAAAAAATTTCCCCACTTTTTAATCACGCGTTCTTTTAAAAATTACTATTCAAAACACTATTTTCCCTGATTGTCAAATAGGGGCTTATGTTCTAATCGTTTAATTTTTATCCGAGCCTGATTTTTCCTTTACCTTGACGCAGCATTGGAAGTTTAGGCAAGTATGGAAGCCATGATACAGTCGAATATGTTGAAGTTAGTGATGTTGTATTCACAGGAACCAAGAATGGTGCTAGAATAAAGACATGGCAGGTATTAACTCTAATGTTTCCCATTCTTCGATTATGATGTGATTTTTCCCGAATGTCTAATATCGTTCAATACTACCGCTAAACATGTCCTCAATGTTTGTTGTCACCATTTGTAATTCAGGGAGGCAGTGGTTATGCTAGAAACATGATCTTCGAGAGAATCTTGAGTCAAGAATCGAGCAGAATCATTAATATCGACCAATTCTACTGTGATCACATGGATTGTGCAACACACGTTGGTGATTCTATTCGTAGAACATTGATCTTCCCCAAGTAGTCGAGTCTTCACAATGCTAATTCAGCGTCGATATTTTTCTTACAGGAATCAGCACTAAAAGTTAGCAACATCACATTTAGACAAATTCTTGGAACCTCATCAAAGCACGCTGCAGTGAACTTAGCATGCAGCGCATCCTTTCCATGTACGGATATAGTTTTGGACAGCATTTTCCTTCAACAGAACGACAGAAAAGGAGCTTCCGCTGTGTGCAACAATGCTCACGGAAGAGCACAAGGAATGAAGGTTCCTCATATAGCTTGTTTAGATCAAATGTAGATTTTAGTACATTATCTGTGATGAGTCGAAATCTTGGGTTAATGTACATTATTAGCTAATATAGTTGATTAAGATTGAATGAACATTAAAATTTCTTTAATTGATTCTCAATATCGGATATCACTTAACATTGAATTATCTCTCTTTGGTTCCCCTTAATCCAGTACTATCCAACAGACGAGTCATTAGAAATCATCTCTTTTGTATGTCATTTTATGCCTGATAATGTAACATCAGAAAAGTAACACAACGTGTAACTTTACCATACAAAAATACATCTGAGTTTAGGAAAGGTATGTGGAAAGATTCTTTGTTTAGGAAATACACGTTCACTCGAGCACATATCGCATTTTCCTTCATAATCTGATATAAGGTCATGAACAGCTCGGATCTTGAAGTTCAGATGTCATATATCCGGTAAAGAGCTCTTCCTTTATGGTATTACCGTTCTGAGTTTCCCTGGCCGATCTTTCATTATTATTGTTCACATTCTGAGACTTCTCTCGATCAATATGACAACTCTAATTCCGTAGCTAAGGATTGGATTTGCCTTTTGCGCATAAACGACATGCATCCTCAATTCTCTCATCCTTCTATCGAGAATTTTCCCATTTTGAGTTAAATACCAACATCGTTCATTTAATTTGGCGTAGGTTACTCTTTAAGTCCTCTCTTCTCGAGTGTTCCCTATTGATAAGGCATCTTGATTGCTGGATCTTTTTGTTCGTAAATTATCAAGATAACTTTATAGTTACTACTTTACTTACATTGGGGGCAAGCATTGTAACCATGAACATGGAATAACCGTAAAATGCGGGGTTTTTTTTTTTTTTTTTTAAATGATTTGGCCTAGTAGTAAGTTGGTATGTCGCACTTTTCTTAATGCTAGAGATAACATATGCATCTCTGATTAGTAATGGTTGGATGATGAATCTTGAAGTGGACATGGATACCATGTGGAGAGAACTTTTGTCCTTGGTTAGCAATTTTTATGATTTGTTTGCTATGGTAAATTCAATCAACAATGTCGAGTACTAATAAATTTTATGATATACACAGGGAAAAAAATTATGATACATCTATTTTTTTTAAGAATAATACTATTTAGAATAATACTATTTATCATTATGATTATTAAACATTGGTAATGTGACAGTATGTGGAATAATGAGATTTGAAAGTCAATTTTAGGAAAGAGAGTGTAGGAGAGAGAGAAATGTGAGGGATAATGGATTATCATATCATCGATATTTCATAATCATGATAATAAATATCATTACTCTTTTCTTAATTATGTCCATTCGTGTTCATTCTAATGAACTAAATACGTTTGATCATTAGTACCTAAAAGAATAAAAGTACGAGGGCTCTTCTGAAAGGTTAACTTTTTACGAGGACTTCTCTAAAAGATTCTTTTTCTGCGTTTTGAAGCCGCAAGCAGCTCATAGTAAGACCCTTTTATTTCTTGAAAATTACAAAATGAATCCTTGACTTTTTATCATTAAACTTGACGCGGCTTCTAGCACATACGAATTAGTAAACATTTACTTTACTCCTCCATAGCACGTACGAAGTCATACTTTTAGAAATGCCCTTATACTTTAGATAAAAATATATTCTGCCTCATTATTTTCTATTATTTACATTTACGACCTCTAATTATTTAAATTATATTCTTGATAGATAACCTATTCCATTGCAACTTGATGAAAAGGGCAATTAATCACCACTAGTTGTGTCCAGTGGTTACGAATATCCTTAATTTTGTTGAATTTCATATTAAATTCGACAGTCTTGGTTAGGCACATTTATAACTTTTTGTTCAAAAGTCATTTATACTTAGAAGACTTTTTAATGGCTATGGTACAACATATTCACAATATTTCAGCCTTAAAAAATAAAAAATAATGGTAATAAAAGTTGATGAGTAATGCTATTTAACGTAATTGGTATTACGACATTAGTTTAGATGACACTAATTGACAATATATTGAGAAATCCTATTAAACGAGTCACTTAATGCTACTTTTTATTGAACATATAATAGAGTGTTATCTAAACTGGTGTTATAGTATTAATAGTGTTAGATAACGTTATTCTTGATGAAATATGTAGTTAAAAAGTTGATAAAATTGTAAATTCAATAAAATAAATTTTTATAATGATTGACTTTAACCTTAACTTTTTAACAAGTTCATGAGGTAACCAAACAAACACAATAAATTGAATGCTTGAAAACTTTTTATAGTCAAAAAGAGGGAAAGATAGGTACATTAGACATGTACAAAAATAATCCCACTTGCTCATATTTTATATTTGTATGGCACTCACTACTCTACCTAGATTATAATGTAAACAATTGTACAGCACAAACAGGCTCAAAGACAGATTCAAAAATAGGGGACATATGTCAACACGTGATTAGACAGTTTGAAAAAAATAAAATACAACACTCAATTATTATCCGTCACATCACTATGTCCCTCCATCCCTGTCATTGAGCATGTTCAAGGAGCATTATTCTAATGCAAAAGAATCGTTTCAATTTAAATAATATAAAATTGACCACGATAAATAAGTAAATAAATAAGTAGTGGACAAGAAATAGAATAAATTAAAAGTATGAGGGCATCAACACAAATAACTTGAAAAAGTCCTTCAAAATTATTGGTAAATGTGAAAAGGAAAGGTACCAAAAACACAACTATTTATAGACTCCAAATCTCTCATTCTATTTGAATGGGCTCAAACATTTCTAAACACAAACAATTTTCCTTTTATTTTCTCTCTATTCTCATCCAGTTCCAAGAAGGTTACACACATTCCTCCCTCATAAAGCAAAAGAGATGAGTAAATATACAGAGATTTTGGATGCATGTGTGAGAATTGCTGCAAGGTTTCATTCTCACTGCCCACAAACCGCTCGGATGTACTACCACCCTCCAACTAGCCATGACGACAACCACCACCATAACGGTGTCTCCGGCGGCAGCACCACCGGGGATGTGGCGGCTCCGATGGGGCGTTTTGGTTCCAAAGGTGTTGGGGTTGATACTACTGACATTATTCTTTATACTATAGCTTGATAGAGATGAAAAAAAAGAATATTAACAGCATTATATATCAATTTTTCCTTGTTAGATCTATTTTTTTGACATACAATTGTAGTTGAATTATATACTTTTAAGATTCTTATATTTCTCAAGTTCAGTGCTGTTAGTGTGTGTTTATGTATATATATTTCCCACTCTTTCACTAAAAAAAATAATTAATTAATTGGCAAGATAATTTTTTTATTTATCAAATCATATAATTTTTTTTTAAAAAAACTTTGTAGAATTTTTTTTTTTACAAGAAAAAAAAAATATACTGAACAGCCTAATATGGCCAACGCAGCCGCGTGACAGCTAATTAATTGGCGAGATACGAGGAGCACACCGCCAGCCTTGTTACAGCTCAATCATAATGTATTCCAATTATTTTACACGGGAAAAATATTAGTTGACAAAAATTTTGATAAAAATTAGTTAGCTATAGGGATGATAATAGGACGGATCGTTGTCATTAACGATTTTTCATATCATTTTTAATCTCAAACTTTTCATTAATTAACATATTTTTATATTTGATAACAATTTTATGTTCAAAAGTTCGTTGAAACAGTGTAAATAACTTATTTTTCCATCATATTTTAAAAAAATAAATAAATGTACGAAAAATATTTTCTCTCATTTCAAATTATGAAAACAAAATATTTAAATATAAAGTATCATCAAGGACGAAGCGTACTAATAAATTAAAAATTGAAGATAAGAATTCAATTAAAAAAAAGTTAAAGGAAATAATTATTACACTGAACGAAGATGGAAGAAAATATAATATATCAAATAAAAATTGTGATAGTAATATACAACAAACGTCTTTTCCGATAACATGGGTTATTTTAGCAATTTTTCTTGCTTGTGGATGACTGTTCGGGAATTTATTTATTTATTTATTTTTACTTCTCTTAAAGAAATATCATATTCTATTTCCACGCCTCTTGAGAAGAATGCGTTCTTTTCGGAGCTGCATAAGCAAAAACCCAAGGACATGAGCATTCTTGGCCTTCGTCATCTTTATGCATCGATGAAACTTGCTTGCTTGAAGATGGATTCAACTTTGCGTCCCACATTCTTGATATTTCTTCGATAGTACACGAAAATTCCTTTAGTTGATTCTACAAATTCTTCTATGCACTCGTCGCTCAAGTTATTGCTCCATTATTGAGATTTTCTCCTTACTTCGTTGTGAACACAAATTGTTCATATCGAAATCGACAAAATAAAATTAAAAAAATAAAGAAAAAGATTGAATAATTTCCTTCGAGAAACCCTAACGTCCCAAGTATTAGTTTTTGAGGAAACAATAACCTCCTAATTATGAGTGAACATGATTCAATTTGGACGGTTTAAAATTTTTCAAAACTAAATCAAACCATTTCAATTTCTAAACTAAATCTATCCAAACCACTTTTTCGATTTGTTACGTGTTAAGACCACGGTTTAACAAAGAAAGAAAATAACATATACCGAATAAGTTAAATCATAAATATTAATCTAAAATTTCACGTTAAAACATAAATTGTATTATTAAAAATATTACAAATCAAAAATCTATAATTTAATTATTATAATGCAACAATATTATAGAAACATTTTAATCCCTCATATTAATAGCGCAGCGTCTACCATTATAACACATAATTTATTCTCCCTATAAATATAAAAATATAGTAGGTAAATTCATTGACTTTACCACCTCCAATTTCGGCACAGACAAATGGGCAATTTCAAGCAGACATTGAATAATTCAATATTTCACATCTTAGTCTTTTCTTGTTAATGTAGTGGGTCCCACTTTGACAAGAGAAGGAGATTGCTATGAATGACTAGAATCATTGGCATGTTTTAGAGTTGAGCGAAGCTTGAAGTACAGGTGGGGGTTCACATAACCCTCATTGATTTCTCACAATAGGGGGGTTGGTAGATTTTTTTGGCAATTTTTTATTTATTGGACCCACTCGTGTGAGGGTTGGTAAAATATATGTGAAGCAAAATTCTGTACATTTAGACTAATTCTTCAAAGTTAGCTTATTCGATTTAAAAGAATGTATAAAAGAATAAATACTTTAATTTCGCTCGCAATCAAGGACGGATCCAGCCGCTCGAGTGAACTAGGTTGTAGCGTCGAGTATTCATCAAATGACCGCCCAATATAGCGATATTGTGTTAAAAGAATCTTCAATCAATACATAAATGCACTAAAACAAAAAAATAATACACATACGAAAATATATTTCAATATAATCCAAATAACAAGAAATGAAAATACATTTTTTGAATAATATACGTATGATCAAGTTTCAAATTTGTATGAACTTAAGCGAGATAAAATGAAATTTATATGTAAAGTATTGATTGAACGATAAAGACAAAAAAATTTAAAACTGTGAATTTTAGAGTTATTTTTTACCCCAAAAAGAAAACAATATTTTTCTAACTCTTAAAAAAATAAATATCAGTACTTAGATTGTCCAAATTTGAATTTTACAAAATTTTAACTATTTTAGATTGTTATTTTGTATAAATTATGAAATAATAATTTGAGTCAACAAATTTTTTAAAAGAAATTATTTTAGAAACAAAAACTAACAATATATAATTGTTTAGTTATTCTTTATTGTGTTAAAAATTTAAAAGAAGAAAAGTAGGTAAGGGGAATAGGGGAGATTTATGTATTTGGCCTAGTAAATTATATTTTCTAAGTTATCCATCAAAAAGTCTATTTTACCGTTAATGAAAGGAATTCTTATATATTGCAAAATATATCCTTACCATTTATAATATTTCTAAGACTAGTCTTTCTTATAATTTGACTTTCGATATATAAATTCAGTATATGATCTAATAAGTTAGAATAATCATTAACATATTGTTGAAATTTTTCTTCTAGTTTAATATATTCTTAAGATAGTATGTTCATATTTTCTAATTGAGAATTAATATATTTTATCTTTTCTAGTAATTTTTCTAATAAATTATCTAACCCTTTAATTGTATATCCTGGCATCTATATATCAAAACATAATAATAATTCAAGCATTATTCTAACAAATAATCAATTCGATTATCTAAAATTTTAGAAAAATTCGTTCTAACTTTAGTAAAAATTAATAGTTTTACCTTAATTTTGATCTGAATTTTTATTCTTAAAACTGAGTGACCTTCAAACTCTGAATATGAAAACTACTCACTTCAACGACCCCTTGCCTTCACGGGATCTTTGCTGTTTCAGCTTCTTGCTCTCACTGTGTCTGTTTTAAAGAATAAATCTCTAGATTTCGATTAAAGAAAAACTCTTTTGGTTGCTAACATAAGAAAGGAATTTCCTATTATATCTATCAAAAATTTATGGGAAAAAAGTTTTAAAACTCACATCTTTCTGAAAGAATCGGAATATTATTGATCTATTTGGAATTGATACAAGATTAGGAAAAAGAACACAGGAATTTGGCTATCTCACAAATTGAGTGCTCAATTCATTCTGCTTTACATTGAGCTCGAAGGCCTCCATTTATACATGAGATACAATTATTGAAATCTCCTATTACATCAATAATTTTTACTTTTTCATCAAAAGCACGCCCGACTCTCTATTATTGTCCTTCTGGTCCTACATTATTTTATCTTCATTGCAGATGTCTTTCTTTGTCATTGCTTCTTTATATCATGTCTTCTTTTTCTCTGGCTGTCATTATTTATCTATGTCGGCATGTGGGACAATCCCTCAATCTGCATGCTTCTTGAATTGTTGTAGGGCTCACATTAATACGGGGTATCAAACTTTTCAATATATTATTTTAAAATTGTTGATTTCTCTTTTCCATTATTAGTGAGGAGCGTCCATTCTTCGTATTGGCATAAACACTTGAATTTTTTATCATATAGATTTTTTGTAATGTTATAAAGAACTTTCATCTCTAAAACTCTTCGAGATTTTATCCATGACTTGGTAATTTTTGGCATTGTCTTTTTATTTTGACCAACTTCTATTTGGAAATCTCAACCAACAAATCCAATTGTAATAATATGTTCAGAAGGATAAAATATCATTCCATCAATTTCTGGACTTATTGAGTAAAGTTTTATGTAAATAGATCTTCCTTGAGCAAATTTTGATATCTCAGATTTGAATATATCATCAAAATTTTCAATATCTTTTAGATCTTTTCTAGGATAGATAAGATCTAAAAATACATAGTCTGCTGCCATTTTAACCATCAAAGGGCCTGCATCTTTGGTAATAATCAATATTGGATAAACATGATCTCCTGAAGATATAAAATATGAGTCATTTTCTTCCAGTTCATAAACAATTTTGGCAAATGATTTATATTCTTTGTCAAAACAACTATTTCCCCATAGTACATTTTCATCAGTTCTGATTTTGTTAACCCTTGTATGTTCATCACTACTTTTTATGGTCACTTTTTTGGGACTTGTCATATCTCTTTTGATATTACTGGGTCCACTACTGCTTCCATCAAGCAATGTATTTGTTTGTATTTTTGTTATTCACTGTTTGATATTTAGTTACTCAAATTGTAAAGTAATACCATCAATTCTATCACTCAACTCTTTTGTATATTTGAAATGAGAAATAGAGATATCAACTAACAATTTAACATTTTGTTGGAGTGTATCTGCAAGTTGCTCAATTCCAATTTTCATATCATCAGCTTCCTCCATGAGGAATTCCATTCGCTTTTTAGCGTCTATCAATGAGGTTTTGAAATCATCCATCTTCGAATTCAATATTTCGACTGATAAAATTTGCAAGATAATTATTAGTTCCTTTAATATGAATTATATCAAAATACTATATTGAGGTTCTGATGGTAACTTATTCCTGACTAATCCTGCAGCGTGAGAATTATCAGTTTCAACAATAAATTTTTAGATATTAAAAATAATAAAAACTTTTTTATTCTTCTAATAATTGCTAATAATTATTTTTATGAGCTGTATAATTTATTTCTGATTGATTAAAGGTTCCACTTTAATATCTATAAATTTCATTTAAGTCTGTTTTTAATATTGCTATCCAATATTTATCTGAGGTATCAGTATTAACAACAATCATCTTTTACATCTGGTAGTCTTGATTTTGGTAAATTTTTACATTCTTCTTTTAATGATTT